>WSYH01014616.1:0-15325 GCA_036426205.1 Ascaphus truei | reverse complement strand
GGGGGGGGGGGGGGGGGGGGGGGGGGGGGGGGGGGGGGGGGATCAGTGCGGCTGCTGGGAGAAGTGCAAGGGGAATGCTGGGGATGCACGGTGGCTGCGGGGGACGTGTGCAGCTGCCGGCACCTCACTCCACCTCTTCGCCCCTCCTCCCTCCTCCCCCCGATCCGACATTGGACCACAAGCGGAAACATATTTTGTCGCATATATTCCGACATTGGACCGGAAAGGGTTAAGGGTGCTTGAGTAGAAAGGTGTGGCCACACTGTTAGAGAGAATGCAACGGTATGTGAGTTCTCTGAGTGTAGGCTTCTATTCAGCCGCAACACATGAAACATAAAAAGTGTTTACATTTAGCACAATTAGAGCAACAAAACAAACATGCCTGGCTCCTATCTGGAACGCTGACATTGTATAGTCCCCAACCTTAGGTTGGAGGTCTAGGCTCCTTACTAACTATTGTATAACAGGGAGAGGGAGTGGCTCAGTGAGTAAAGACACCGACTGGCACTGAGAGTTTGAAGCAGGGGAGCCTTGTGACCTTGGGCAAGTCACTTTATCTCCCTGTGCCTCATGCACCAAAACATAGATTGTAAGCTCCACGGGGCAAGGACTTGTGCCTGCAAAATGTCTCTGTAAAGCGCTACGTAAAACTAGCAGCGCTGTACAAGAACATGCTATTATTATTATAAAAAACAAAGTCATTGGTAGGTAAGTTTACCTTTTTGACTCGCGGCTTCTTCCTGGTAAAAGGAGAAAGTCCAAGTACAGCTTGGTCTCTTTTGCGTTCCGTATATACCGTGTCTTCCGTGTATACCTTCCTGGATCAGAGAGCCCTCAGACTGCGGTGATACAGGCTTTTAACCCCTCCTAACGAGCCAGCCGAGTCCTGTCTAAATGCCTCGGCCTTCTCTTTGGCTGATATTAACCACCACCCTGCTGAACTTTGTAGTTATACATAGTTTTCCCTGTATAGCGATCAGACAGGGAATCTACATGGTCACATTCCTCCCCTGTTTTTGTGTTGCTGGGGTCCCACGTGGCTTAAGCACAACTATCTGTTCCTTCTTGAGAAAGAAAATCTGCATTGGGGTTTTCTTTCCCAGGTCTGTGGTGGATCTGAAACGGGAAGGTTTGGAGGGCTATGTACCATCTGGTCAACATGTCATTGGAATCCTTCATGGAATTTAGCCACTTATGGGAGTTTGATCTGTTACCAGGGTAAAATGTACCCCCTCTAGGCAGTGTCTCAAAGCTTCAATTTTACCGATAGCATTCTTTTTCAATCACAAGTAATTAACCTCCCTCAGGAATAACCTCTGGCTAAGAAAAAGGATAGAATTAGGTATGGAATGTTGCTCAAAATCACATGTGAACTCTATAAAAAAAAGACTTTGGTACTGTATAAGTCCATAAGGGTCCAGAACGCTGTAATGATTGTCCACAATGAAACAGTCCATGTATAATTGTTCTAAAGAGAAATGAACACAGTGGTGTCTGTCAGGTAACCACAATATGTGGCACACAATAATAACCTCTATATGGCATACAATGTATGTTCAATAAGCTGGAAAAATACCTGGCACAAAATGACCAATTTATGCAGCTATTCCAATGCTTGGTTCAAGCCATTACTGACCAGACCCAACATGGCTCCTCTCACTCTGCACCCCCATTGACTCCTGTCCCAACACCCATTCCTATGACCACAACTTCTGAACCACAACTACCTACTCCCAACCACTATGGCGTCGACCCTTTTGGCTGTCGTGGTTTTTTGAACCAATGTTCTATTCACTTTGAACTGATGCCTTCTCAATTTCTGTGTCAGTGGTCTATGGTGGCATACATAGTTTCCTTGCTAACGTGTGACGCTTTAGCGTGGGCTTCACCCATCTGGGAGCAGAGGCCGGACCTCACCAGTGACATCACATGCTTTACTAAGGAATTTCGCAGGGTATTCGATACCCCTGGACGCAAGGTAACTGCTGGAGACCGGCTGGAATGACGAGGCCTTGACTGCGGCCTTATAGCTAGGCTTGAGCGAAAGACCCAAGGATGAACTTGTGGCACTGGACTGTCCCACTGAACTAGAGGAGCTTGTGACACTATGTACCCGGATAGACCAATGGCTGCAGGAGAGGAGAACCGAGAGAAACCGGTGCCAACAAGGTATGCAACCTCTCCATGCTCAATCCGCAGGAGTCATTAACCTCCCTCTCCCGGCTCTTGATGAAACTATGCAACCTGATGGTAACAGACTGTCAGCTGGCGAGAAACAGCGCAGATGCAATGCCGGACTATGCCTCTTCTGCGGCAACTCCGGACACTTGGTAATTGCCTGTCCTATTAAATTGGGAAACGCCAAATCTCAGAGCCAGGAGGGTTACACTGGAAACTGTATCTTCCACTCTTCCCTATCAACCAGAATCTTCATTCCCATTACACTACTCCGGGACACCTTCAAGACCATCACACAAGCCTTTCTAGACTCCGTGTCAGGTGGGAACTTCATTGATCAGGGGTTCACTGAGAGAAATAAGATTCCATTGATAAACAAGGATCACCCCATAGGGTTGGAAGCCATTGATGGTCGACTCTTACAACCCACCTTTATATCCCTTCAAACCATCCCCTCAGTTACAGACTGCAAAGAGTCCCACCGAGAAGATTCAATCGGATGCCATTAATACGCCTTCAATCAACATCATTTTGGGACTACCTTGGCTTCAACTACATAATCCCCGTATAGAGTTGCTGCCTCTCCAGTGGAGTTCTCATTGCCTCCAGAACTACTAGATCCCTTCCAAGAACCTAGGTGGGGTATCAGTACAAGAACAGGTAAACATCCAGTTGCCTGACATCTACGCAGAATTTTGGGACGTATTCGACAAGGTCCAAGCTGAGGAACTGCCACCCCACCGGGCATCCGACTATCCCATCGATCTACTGCCTGGCGCCATTCCCCTGCATGGAGGTTCCTATCCGTTGTCACCTCGAGAAACTAGGGCCATGAAGGATTACATCCAGGAGAACTTAAAGAGGGGATTTATTCACAAGTCTGCATCGCCTGCGGGTGCTGGTTTCTTCTTTGTGGAGAAAAAGGATGGATCGCTCAGACCTTGTATTCATTACCAGGAACGCAAAAAAGTCACGATCAAGAATTGGTATCCTTTGCTGTTAATTTCTCAGCTATTCGACGAGTGGGGGACGAGTGGAAGACAGCCTTAAACACTCGGGACGGACATTATGAGTATCTTGTGATGCCCTTTGGACTTTGCAATGCACCTGCAGTGTTCCAGGACTTTGTAAACAATGTTTTTAGAGATTTCCTTGATCAATACGTTATTGTCTACCTGGATGACATATTGATTTTCTCAAAGACAGTACGGGAACATCCGGGCCACGTTAAAAAGGTGCTTCAACGATTACGGGTGGCTACTAACATCCCTACCTCAGCCTCGCGGTCCCGTCCAGTTTGTGGTCAGCACACGTTACAGGGGGAAAGGAAGAGGGAAGGAGAAGGGGAGAGAATGAAGAATGGATGGAGAAGGGGTAGAGAGGGAAGAGGGAGGAAGAAGAAAGAGAAAGGAAGGAGGGAGGGCGAGAGAAGCTAGATAGAGGAGAAGGAGGAGGGAGGGAGAAGGAAGACGGATGCGTCAGGGAGAGAAGGAAGAGGGAAGGAGAAAGAAGAGGGAGAAAGGAGGGAGGAAGGCGCGTGGGAGAAAGAAGAGGGAAGAGGAGAGAATGAAGAGGATGAAGAATAAAGAGTGAAGGAGGAGGAAGGTAGAAGGAAGAGGGAGGTAAAAGGGAGAGAGGAGGAAGAGAGAAAGAAGGGAGAATGCGAAGGGAGAAAGGAAGGAAGAGGGAGGGAGATAGATAGAAGAGGGACAGAGAAGGAAGAGAGATAGAAAAGAGAAGGTAGAGGGAGGAAGTGAGAAGGTAGAGTGAGTGAGAAGGAAGAGGGAGAGAGAACGAAGAGCAATGGAGAAGGAAGAGAGAGGGATAAGGAAGAGAGAAGGAGGAGGTAGGTAGAAGGAAGAGAGAGGGAAGAGGGAGGGATAAGGAAGTGAAGGAATAAAGAAGGAAGAGAGATGAAAGAATCAGTAGAGGGAGGTAGAAGGGAGGTAGAAGGAATAGGGAAGGAGAAGGTAGGGAGAAAGAAGAGAGAATGAAGATGGAGGAAGAACGAAGAGAGAAAGCAGAGGGAAGGAGAGGAGAGAGAGAAGAAAGATTGTGCCTGATGAACTTGTGTTAACAAAAAAAAATAAAGTTCCTAGGGCAGCTTAGCCAAAATAGGCATTGTGTACAAGGCAGTCATAAGTCTGATGTGGAAAAAGCGACCTGCCTTCTTTATGTCATAGCCATGACTACATGCAGGAATTTGACTGGAAGCCCATGGGAGTCCCGCTTCATTTGAGTTTGGTGTCCCCCAAGTAGAGCTCTTTAAAATGATAGTGTCTTGAGTAACAGGGTCAGAATAGAAGATGCAAGTAAAGTCGATATTTTATTTTAATAATGATCTACTGCAGGGGGGCTCAACTCAAGTCCCCAAGACCCCCCAACAGGTCAGGTGTTATGGATATTCCAGCTTCAGCAAGTGTGGCTCAATCAGTGGCTCAATTGAAGACTTCACCACCTGTACTGAGGCAGGAATATCCTAATTATCTTAGATGTTGGGGAAGGGGGATTTTGAGGACTTGAGTTGACCACCACTGATCTACTGTGTGAGAACAAAGTAAAGGAGTGTACAAAATCCACCAAAGTCTTAAGTGGTATATATTATAAAAGATTGTACAGTATAAATTGAGACTAGGGAAAGGGGGTGGGAGATACTCTCGTGACCGCTAGATAGGAAAAGTGATGGGGCTACAATCTGTGGTTGATAAGTGAGATAACAAACTACAGAGAAAATGGTATCCACACTTATGAGAGCACTCAAATCACATTACATATCAAAAGACGGACTGGAAGGCCAGAAGAGATCCCCCCACATAGGACCAATATAGTCCCTAGCAGTATAAATAGTAGTAATGTGGATGTATTAAAATGAAATAACTTTAATGGTAGCTTAAGTCAATAACTAAAATACAGGGGAATCACACATACCAAGGGTGAGAGTGTGGGGGTGAGGGCCCCTTGAACACTCAAAAGTAAACCTAATTTAACAAGTGCAATATTAAAATTCTGCAGATCATTTGTCTCCGTGTATACAGAATGTATCTTGTGATGACCACTCTTTAATTGTCTGTGGTTAAGACCGACACAAATGTTACCACTGGCACAGAATGTTCGTTTAGGCTAGACAATAGAACAAGGACATTCAGTCAATATGTCCAAACATAGTTAGGTGCAGTGCTTTTAACCCTCATCAGTGTGAGGTATTGATTAATAAAATACAGCCAGCATTATCACGGCTATTTTAAATACTGGGGCAAACAGACTGTCTTGTGCGGTAGTAAGGGTGTCCATGTTTGTGGACCTGGGTGCCGACTTATAGTAGTACTACAAGTCGGAGGCACTTGCTTCAATTATTATTTGGTGGGGCAAAATGATTGCCTATTGCGGCAGCCAAAGTGTCCATGCTTAGAGCTCGAATATTGGGTTGTAGTGGCAGCGTGTTCTGTCAATATAAACTTCGGAGCTTCCCCCCCTATGCAGGGGGATCTCTTCTTGCCTTCCAGTCTGTCTCTTGATATACATTGTGATTTGAGTGCTCTCATGAGTGGGGATTCAGCTCATGAGATCCCCTGCTCCCGCACAATATTAATAAAAATACATTAAAGCAGCTTCATTACCTTACCGGCTATTCGCTAAGGCAATGAAGGGGTTAAGACACAGTAGCATGTTTATTGGGGACAATTGCCCCCAATAAACATTGCAATACACAACACCCACTCCTGCAGGCCCCACAGTGCACAAGAGGGTGGTGCCCACAGGTGTCTCTGGGTGGTCCCCGCTAGGCACCGTGGGCCTCCAGGTGGTGGGCCCACGAGTGTCTGGGGGTTCCCGGGTCATCCCCACAGTTGTCTGGGGGCACTCGGGTGGTTCCTAGGGTCTGGGGCCCTTGGGTGGTCCTTGCAGGTCCGTGGGGCCCCCACAGCTGTGAGGCCCCCAGTTCTTCCCTGCAGGTGTCCCCCGTGGGTCTGCAAGTGGTACTCGTGGGCATCCGGGGGTCCTCAGGCGGTCTCCACAAGTCTCAGCAGACCTAAGGTACCAACCCTGTATGTAAAAAAAATAAAACATGTCCTACATTTAAATAAATCAACTCCCACCCCCACCCCTCACCACCAAACACATACAGTACAGAAATGTACAAAATAACTATTATCCAGATATGGATAATAGATTATTTGCCCATTATTAAACACATAAACCAGCATAAATAAAGTAAATAAATACAGTTCTACTTACCACAGCAATATGATGGATGTCAGAAAAATACATAGCAAATACATTCTAATGTCCCCTAACTACTTCATTACCTTATTGGTTAATAACCGCTAGAGTAATTAAGGGGTTAAGTCACCCTGCCCCGATACCCACCCACGAGGCCTAACCACCCTCCTCAGGCAACTACCACCACCCTTCACCCATTCATTTGTACAGTGGCTGCATTATATTATATTATATATATATATATATATATAATATATATATATATATATATATATAATATATATAATATATATACACACACACTAAGTAGAGTATCAGTACCGTGTTAGCCGAGCTTCAATAAAAAAATAAATAGATGATACCGTTCTGTGGCTAACGAAATGCTTTTATTTGTGCGAGCTTTGAGATACACTGATCTCTTCTTCCGGCGATGTTACATGAATGAAGCAAGGATTACTAAAAACAGTCTCTTGGAAGTTATCTGTGCTGGTCCTTCCCGGTGTGGATGTGTTTTATGGCTAGAGGTGTCAAAGGGTAACTGAAAGCAAGTGAACAAAGAGTGGTATGTGTATCAGTGTGAATAAAAATAATGGAGAGCCCACAGTATAAAAAAGGCTAACAAGGTGTTGGGTTGGAGGAGAGGGATAAATGGTGTGGGGGGGTGTGGAAATGTGAGAGTTTGTAGCACAACAAAAGTGGTGTGGGAGTACATGTGGTCCCTAATGGTGATAGGGATGGAAAATAAGGAGTATTAGTATGTGTGAGAGACAGCTGTGTGTGCATACATATAGCACAGTATGTACAGAAATGGCCTTTAGCGCTCATGGGAAGAGAGTTCGCTAGTGTCAGTAATGAATCATAAAATTTCGATCTCTGTTTAGGCCACTGCTAAGTGTCCCGAACAGTTGCATAAATTGTTATTCATGCAACGTCTCTCTTTCGGGGTTTTAAGATTACTTTGAGTATGGCAACCCTCAGATCTGTCATCTATGGCCAGAGTCAGAGAAATGTTCGCCAACAGGACTGTCTCTTTTCGCGTGTGATGTCTTTGCGATGCAGGTTCATTCTCTTGTTTAGCCCCTGTCCTGTCTCACCTATGTAGTAGCAGCCCCCTGGGCATTTCATGACCATGATGAGGTACACGACATTGCTGGAGGACAGGTGAACCTCCTCTGATTTTGTATTCCCGATTCTTGTGTGGTATTTGTATTGTGTCCGCTGTGTAGAGCATTGCGCAGGTTTTGCATCTTGGGTCCTAGCATGGTTTTGTCCCGCATTCAGTTGTACTGCTATGGGTACTCGGATGGCGCCACAGTATGCCAATCTGTTCTGCGCAAAACTGGAAAGGTGAATTTTGTCCACCTGTCACTGAAACCCCTTACATACCTTCGCTACATCGATGACATCCTCCTGATTTGGACCTCTGGCGAACAGGACCTCCTACAGTTCTATGACAACTTCAATACTTTCCACCCGACCATCAACCTCCAAACTCACCCATTCCCGCGGATGAAGTACATTTTTAGACACCCACCATTACTATAAAGAACAACCACTACAGACTTCGTATACCGCAAACCTACAGACGAGGCCAGCTATTTGAGGGACAACAGCTTCCCACCTGACACACACCAAACATGCAAAACATCTACAGTCAAGCCTACGATACAAACCGGATATGCTCCGACACAGCAGACAGAGACCAGTGGATTTTAAGCCTTGAGATCAGAATTTATAAACCGGATTATAACCACAGAATTGTAGACCAGCAAATTCACAAGCCACCAGAATACCAAGAAGTGATCTCCTTGAATACAAACAGAAGGAGACAAGCGACAGGGTTCCTTGGTGGTACATATATACCCACACCAGGAGCCCGACGCAAGATCACCAGGAAAACTAACCCAATCCTCCAGGGAGATACAAGACTGCAACAGGTCTTCCTGAAGCACCCTTATTATCATACAGACAACCCATAATCTCAAGAATATTATGGTGAGGAGTAAAGTATTCAGCAGTATACACTGAATGTGGGACAAAACCATGCCAGGACCCAAGATGCAACCTGCGCAATGCTCTACACAGCGGACACAATACAAATACCACACAAGAATCGGGAATACAAAATCGAGGAGGGTTCCACTGTTCCTCAGCAATGTCGTGTACCTCATCATGTGCATGAAAAAGCCCAGGGGGGCTGCTATACATAGGTGAGACAGGAACGGGGCTAACAAGAGAATGAACCGCATTGCCACAGCATCACACGCGGAACAAGAGACAGTCCTGTTGGCGAACATTCTTCGACTCTGGCCATAAGATGAACGATCTGAGGGTTGCCATACTCAAAGGTAATCTTAACCCCGAAAGAGAGACGGTTGCAAGAATACAAATTTATGCACACTGTTCGGGACACTTAGCAGTGGCCTAAACAGAGATCGAATTTTATGAGTCATTACTGACACTAGCGAACTCTCTTCCCCATGAGAGCCTAAAGGCCATGTCTGTACTACTGTGCTATAGTATTGCACACACAGCTGTCTCTCACACATACTAATACTCCTTATTTTCATCCCTATATCACCAATAGGGACCACATAGTTACACACAACACTTTAGTTGTGCTACAAACTCTCACATTTCCCACACCCACCACACACCATTTAACTCCCTCCACTCCCAACACACACCTTGTAGAGCTGTGTATACTGTGGGCTCTCCATTCATTTTTATTCACACTGATACACCTACACACTCTTTGTTCACTTTGCTTCAGGTACCTGACCCTTAGCCCATAAAACACATCACACCCGGGGGAAGGACCAGCCACGATAACATTCCAAGAGACACTGTTTTTAAGTAATCCGGCTTCATTCTTGTAACATCGCCGGAGAGAAGAAGATCAGTGTATCTCGAAAGCTCGCACAAATAAAAGCATTCGTAGCCACAGAACGGTATCATTTATTATTTTTCTGATATAGTATATATATATATATATATATATAATATGGGCATGATTAACCAATATACAAAAATGGTTAAGGATTACCAAAACATATCAAAACATCACATAGCCAAATCAAAACATCACATAGCCAAATCAAAACATCATATAGCACATAAAAAAACACAGCAGATTGAAAAAGAAAATAAAGCACATCTCAAAAGAAAACACAGCACCTAGCAAAATAAATATACACCAAATGCCAATCAAACAATTGAATGGTACAGTGTGTACATGATGCAAATAATCTGTGCATTGTGTAACACTATGCCAATCAATGCTCAAGCTAAATGAAACAATTACAAACAAGATCAATGCCATCCAAACAATAATAAATTAAAAACAAAGCAAGAAGTAAACTGAAATAAATTACCATCAATTACTCCAATCCAAAATTAAATGACACAATTCACTATTAAAACCACAAATTCAAACCCTTATGAAATACCTTAAAGCTCAAAGTAACATCATCAGCCAAAATCTAACTTCCAAAATAAGCCACTCTTAAAAAGCAAGCCCCCCTGAAATAAACTATTGAAAACACCACTATAAATTTCATTTAATTAAATAAAATTACTATACACATTTCAAAACAACCAGCAAAATACATTTAAAATACATCAACACAAGCCAAACAAGCATTTGCAATACAAGCATTGATTGTCCCTGTATGTATATATATATCCATCGTGGGTGCCTGGCAGGTGGGAGTGCAAGATGTATTTATTTTATTTCTGCTGCTTATTGTATTTTAAATGGGCAAATGCATTATTATCCATATGTGGATAATAGTAATTTTGCCCATTAGTGTATTGTATGTGTTAGGGTGCGTGTGTGTGTGGGGTGGGGGGGGTGTATTTATTTAAAAGTATTAATGTATTTTTTAATTCTTTTTTATTTATTTATTTTTTGTCACAGAATTGGTAATGCAGGCAAGCGGGGACCCCTGGACACCCGCGGGGACCACCCGAGGGCCACCGACAGCCTGTAGTATAATTCCTGTGCATAAAATATATTGATATGGTAATGTTTATTGAGGGCTTAGGAGGTGGGTAGTGGGGCTGTAGTGTGTTTTGTTTTTGTTGTGGGAAGCAGAGGTGGGTGAAGGGGGTATTAGCCCCAAGAATGGGTGTTTAGACCTTGCGGGTGGGTAGCGGGAGAGGTTAATACCACTAAGGTGATGAAGGGGTTAACTCCACCTGCAGTCCCTTCGCAAGGCCTAAGCACCCACCAAGGGCCAAATACCCCCTTCACCCACCCCCGCTACTCACAATAAGCCTGGAACGGGTGGTTAACCCCTTCATTGCCTTAGCGGTTAGCCGCTAAGGTAATGAAGTGGGCTGCAAATTCATTTTTCCTGCATTGGATGCATGCCGGGAGTCTCCAGTGCAGGTATTATTGGGTATCAACTCCGAAGACCCCCGGCATCAATCAAAGGCAGGAAAAGTTTCTGATTTTTTCTGTCCCCTCTCTCAACGCTCCTTGCCGCTTCTCTTCAGCCTCTTGTCAAATTTTTGTGGCTGGACGATTTGGAGAGGAATTCTCAATTTTAGAGCGGCGAGATGCGGCGAAAAGCTGATCGGGGCTACTAGAATTCAGTGAGTTTAAATAAGAGGCGAACAGTGCTTAAAAGTGACTTTTCGCCAGCGTCTGCCGGAAAAAAAAATTCAGCATAAAACCCCGCAATTTTTGCTCCTCTCGCCAGCTTCTCGTGGGCTTACTGAATCTCAGAGGGCATTTTTTGCGAGAAGCTGGTGAAAAGTGCCCTTTTGCCGTTTACTGCATAGATCCCTAAGTCATGCCTCTTGTGTAACGTTAAAGTCTTTTTGTTAAAATAAAATATAATTTATTTAACATTTTTGTATGTACTTGTTTTTTTGTTTTGTGTATGTAATTTATTATGCTTACAGCAGCCTGGGGCAATGCTTGAAAATTAGATGTTTCATTTCAAGTGTTTTATCCTAGTGAGCAAAATTTTTATCAGCTAGTTTTCCATTCCATGCACTGTTATTGGCATAGCCTGTACTGTATATCGGCAAGGTCACTTGTTATGCTGATGCTGTAGACATTCCAGAAAGTTTTAAAATGAAATGGAGTGGCTTCATGAGAAATATTATTCTGTATTTAAGTTCTGATTATATACATTTTGTAGTGAATGAGTCATGTTTTTTATGAAAAATAATGTATTTTTTGAGTAGACCAACATTAATTTTTTTCTACACAATATTTATATATAATGCATTTTTCTGAAAATGTTTGGTAGCCATTAACATTTTTCCAAAACAAATACCTTATATCTTATTTTTCAATATTTACAATAAAAACTATTTTTAAAACATTTTTCCCCCTCAAAACTGTTTTTATTTTTTTAAAAAGGAGAAAATAATAACGGTACAAAAATATAAAAATAAGGCAGGGGGGGGGGGGACAACATGTGTAGGGGAGAGGGTAAACAGGGTAACAAGTTTTACAGTCATTCAATTATTTCAACAAAACAAGGGTTTATATCGGTCAGGTATGAATTTGTAAATAAAATGGCAGCGACCATTGATCTCCCAATTAAATTGGGAAGCCTTTCTATTTCTCCCCTCTTTTACCTGTAGGTACCCAACTGCTGTTCTGAGAGATATTCATCAGGGAATATGGATTTCCAGTGTAGCCATTATCACGGGAGACCAGTACTTTTAACGCCTTTTACCTTTCGGGATCAATTCACTAGGGGACAAGGTAGTGGAATAAAATAGGGTTTATTCTGGTAAAACAAGCAGACACAATGAAAAACAAAATACAGTTAATAAACGCTTACTGGAGTTCTGGGGGAGTCTCTAGCCTCACTAGGTGCAGGGCACCTGCTTCAGAAGGCTTCCTCCACGTCCATGAACACCACAGCACTCTTTTCGGGCACCTCAATGCCCAGTGCTTTGCTATTCCGAGCAAAGCACTGTTGAAAAGCCCGCCAGCGCTTAACCGGATCAAGTCTAGGAACAGTCTGGTTCTCTGATCGGGCAGACCCCTTACATAGACCTCGCTGTCCTATGGTCAACATGGAAGAGTGACTGACGACCAATCAGATAACGGATCAAACTGTGACAGCCACACAAGCTGGGGGATCGTCATGCTGCACGTGTTAGAGGAGGGGGTGTGTCGAGGGGCTCAGGTAGATGGCTAGCAGGAAATTCAAACTGGCCAATTGGAATCGTGCCTACGAGCAACCACATCCCCTTGCCAGCCCCATACCTCCTGCTGGGTAGGCTCCACCAGGTCTGGGAGAACATAGGGCCTTATTCAGAAAGCTTCGATAAGGCCCTTATCGAGCACTTATCGACCAAAATGGCTACTCGTATTCAGATAGCCTCGATAAGTGCTCGATAACGGCCTGTATCGACGCAAAATTTTATCACCATCCGAAATTCGCCAACTGAGTGGCGATCAGCCGCTTATCGACCATTTTCGGAGGGTTGATAAACTCGCGCGATTCAGAGACCCGCGAGTCGGCTGTCGCGGCCTATCGCAGCCCATCGCAGCCATAAAAGGCGTTCTTCTCCCCAAATCCAATTCACTACAAAACGTTTGGTAAATTGGTGGGGAGATGGCCTCGATGGCCTCGATGAGCTGCGATGTGCCGGGACTTATAAAAATCAGGCCCCTTTCCTGCCTAGGAGCTGATAGCCATTAATAGCATGCATCCGAGGCAGGAAACATGCATGTACAGCAACTTCATTACCTTAGCGGCTAACCGCTAAGGCAATAAAGGGGTTAAACACCCATGCCTGGCTTACTGTAAAAACATACAATATAATACAATACTGTGGCTAGCGGGGGTGGGTGAAGAGGGAATTTGGCCCTTAGTGGCTGTTTAGGCATTGCGGGGGGTTGCGGGGGGAGTTAACCCCTTCATTACCTTAGCGGTTAATACAGCTAAGGTAATAAAGAGGTTAACCCAACCGCTACCCACCCGCAAGGTCTAAACACCCATCCTTAGGGCTAATACCCCCTTCACCCACCCGTGAGGCCTAAACACCCACCCCTGACTGACTATACCCACCCTATACCCATTGAGTAGTATAGTGGTACATCATACCCATATAATAATAATAATATGGGCATGATAAGCCTCTATAGCAGTCAATGGGCACCCTAATCACAATACAGTAATACACAAGACACAGAATAATAAAACTTAACTAAACTCCAAAAAATCATACGTCACTAAATACAAACAGTAGCCAGCTAATCCAATCAATACAATCAATAGCAACATCAACAATGAATTAATTAAACCATTAACCAATCTAAACAATTAATTCCGAAACCAACTCAAAATGAATAGTAACACTAACCAATCTCAACAATGAATTACTACAACATTAATGTATTTAAACAGTTAAATAGAAAGAAAGAAATTCTAACAATATCTGAACTAACCATAAAACACATTAGCTAACATAATATAACATTAAATACAAACGAACACCAATCGCAAACCTTTAATTACATTAAGCATGAAAAAACAAACAATGACATCCACATAATACATGAAATGCAAAAAAGCAACACCAATACAAGCGAGAAATCCCCCCAAATATTGGCATAATAATGTATTAATCTGTACCCTAAAGAGGTACAGATTAATATATTATCAGTAAAGGTGCCTCCCCCCCCAAAAAAAAAAAAACATTCAAAGATTAAACCTGTAAAAAGAGACATTTACAGTACAAACATTGAATATATAACTTACCATTAGAAGCGGTGGCCCTCCGACTCCCGGGGAAACAGGAAGCTCACGTACCTTGAAGGCCTCCAACAGCATCCGCTGCCATCCGCCATGAAGATCCGGCTCAGGTACCCCAAACTTCTTTTTTCTTTCTTTAATCACCTTCTATCTTCATCTGTCACCATTTCTTGTTCTTCTTTATCTTCTTTCTTCATCTGTCAATCCAAAATACCCCATGTTAAATCCCAGCAGATGCTGTCTCGTCGGCTTCTTGGGCTCAAATGAGGCGTCACGGCCTTAAATAGGGCTTGTGACGTCACATTTAGCCTCAAAATGGTTAACAGCCACCTGATTGGCTGTTAAAACCATGTTCCGACTTAAAAATTTTTTTTGGACATGACGTCACTTAAAGGGAATGATGCCAGCCAATCACAATGGCTGTGCTTCATTTGCCTTTAAGATGACGTCACTAGGAATAGCAATAGGAATAAAGTTACCGGTAGTCCCATAATTCTACCCAATGAGCAGGCAGGCTCTGCTGGTACACAAACTGAATTCGGCCCAAGTATACCAGTCCCATTTGCCCCACGTGTATTATGTTCCCATAAGTTTATTATGTGTATAAAGTGTGTATCCATCTCTATACAGATAGTCCTGTAACCTAAATAGGAGCCGGGATGTCTGCATGGAGATCAGGGATCAAAGAGGAGAAGGGAATTCGGGAGGTGTTGAAGAGTTTGGTGAGCGGGGATGGGCATGGGAACTAAGTCCGGAAAACAAGGGAACTGTCAGGATCCGTGATCCTTAGCGCGCTCGACGCACTTCTCGCTTACCCCAACCCGCGACCGGGTGTTCCACTTCTCCCGCCTCCTGCAGCGCATTTCGTCTACCGGAGAATACCAGCATGCCTCCTAGGGGCGCGCATGGACCACACTCTGCACTTAATGCTGTCCCCGCTGGCCCCACCTCCAGGCTAAGTTTGCACGGTGACGCCACTGTCACGCAGCACTCACCCGCTATGCGTGGCACTCACACACGTGCGCAGAACCTTCATTGCTCCTCTGTCTATACTACACCTGTTGCTAATTCCTCTGCCTAAGTATAAACCTTTGCTGATTCTTTCCAGCCAACCACAACCAGGCATACTACTGAGTATACAACAGACGACAGAGAAGCCCAATGCTACATCCAACATGACAGAAATACACAGTAAA
>WSYH01014615.1:0-15325 GCA_036426205.1 Ascaphus truei | reverse complement strand
TTCCTCCAGCCACCACCACTAATCCAACCACCGCTACTCCTCTTCCATGCTCCATCACTCCTCCAGCCACCTCCACTCCTCTTCCACGTGCCACCATTCCTCAGCCACTGCCACTCCTCCAGCCACCACCACTCCTCCAGCCACCGCCACTCCTCTTCCACCCTCCATCACTCCTACCAGCACGCCACTCCTCCAGCCACTGCCATTCCTCCAGCCACCACCACTAATCCAACCACCGCTACTCCTCTTCCACCCTCCATCACTCCTCCAGCCACCGCCACTCCTCTTCCACACTCCACCACTCCTCCAGCCACTGCCACTCCTCTTCCACGCTCCACCATTCCTCCAGCCACCACCACTCCTCCAGCACTGCACTCCTCAGCCACACCATAATCCATCCACGCCACTCCCTTCCACACTCCATCACTCCTCCAGCCACTGCAATCACTTCCATGTGCACCACTCCTCCAGCCACGCAACCCTCCAGCCACCGCCACTCCTCTAGCACCGCCACTCCTCTTCCACCCTCCATCACTCCTCCATCCACCGCCCCTCATCTTCCACACTCCATCATCCCCACGCCACCGCCTCCTCTCCACACTCCACCCCTCCTCCAGCCACTGCCACTTCCTCCACCCCACCATCCTCCAGCCACTGCCACTCCTCTTCCACCCTCCATCACTCCTCAGCCACTGCACTCCTCTTCCACCCTCACCACTCCTCCAGCACTGCAATCCTCTTCCACGCTCCACCACTCCCATGTCCACTCATCTCCTCACTAAGACTCACTCACGAAACTCACTCACTGACTCAAACAAAACAGTGACAAAAAAAATGAAAACAAAATAATAACAAAAGACAAATCACTCACTAATCACCAAACGTCACTCACAAAACACCAAATCATCAAATCTCACCTCCTACCATCAAGCCCATTCTGTTTCACCCTCACTACCAACATCTCCGACACGCTGAAGCAAATGGCGTTTTATATAGAGGTAGAATTAAAGGTCTCACGAGAACGTGTGATTCCAAAATTTGCCATGGTTTGGCTCATTTCATATAGGATTTAAACATTGTAAACTATAATAGATTTTGTACAGCTTAATTTGGAGGATAACCATTCATGATGATTGTGGAAATTCATGCCCATACTGCAGAAATGGATTACCGGTGTAAAAAATGGCTTTTGTAAAAAGCAAGATTATAGAACAATTGAAAAGGAAAAAAAATTAACAAAATAAAATTTGGGGGACCATTAATGTGGATTGTGGCTCCATGCACATATGTGGGGTTTTTTTACCACAGTGACAATAAATGTGTACAAGGGTTGGAGGAGGGTGGGGGTACTTGCTCAAAGGTGGGTGGGAAGCAAACCCTACTGAATGCAATGATCTAATAAACGAATTAACACTGCTATTAGAGTGAAGGGGTTAACTCCTCCCATGTGGTCTTCCACAGATACAACGGTCCTAAGGGGAAGCACCTCAAAAGCCAGAACCTCAGGGGAACACTATTTTGACACCTTAGTTGCCTTAGCGGGTAGCTGCAAAAGTTATTAAGCATGTTTATATAATTTTTTATAAAGGTGGGGCGTAAGCAGGGGGTCTCCTGAGTGAACCGCATTGATTTCAGTCTGTGATCCCTTACTTTCTGAAGATACAGGCCCCCGGTATGGTTTCAGATATCTCTGCCACATCTGATATTCTCTGTGTCACTGCTCACGTCACTGTGGGATTAAAATACTGCACTGGGTACACCCCATAACGGGCCTGTATCTCAGGAAGCCGGGTGTCCTTGAGGCTGAAAGAATGCAGTTGATCTCAGGAGACCGCCTGCTCCCGCACAATATATTACAAATTACATTAAAGCAGCTCATTACCAAAGCAGATAGCTGCTATGGTAACAAATTATTTATATTTTTTATTGGGGTCTTGATACTAGTGTGCGGGAGCAGGGGGGGTCTCTTGAGTTGAACCGCTTTGATTTCAGCCTCGGGGACCCGCTACTTCCATAGATACAGGCCCCGGTATTTATTTTATTATAAATATTTTACCAGGAGTAATACATTGAGAGTTACCTCTCGTTTTCAAGTATGTCCTGGGACAGAGTTACAACAAATAATACATGGTTACAAATACAGTACAATAAATGAACAGGGTATACCTTATATACAAACATTGCGTGCACAGTTAAGAGAAAATATATTATGAGCGTATGAAACAGTTACAGACACGGTTAAAATGTGAGACAGGCTTAGATTTGAAAGAACTTAAACTGGTGGTGGGATGTGAGAGTCTCTGGTAGGTTGTTCCAGTTTTGGGGTGCACGGTAAGAGAAGGATGGAGGTATGGGGTGCCTGTACCCCTGTGCCTTTAAATCTTACGTGTCACGTGACGGTGGGATTTAAAAACACTGGGGATACCGGTACCCCATACCGGGGCCTGTATTCGGGAATTAGGGGGTCCCGAGGCTGAAATCAATGCGGTTCAGCTCAGGAAACCCCCCTCAAATTTTGCACTGTAAGAGCCTGTAAGAGCCGTGCATGGAGATGCAGCATCTTATGCAGCGCTTCCAGTGCTGCAATTTTTTCTATATAATATCGCGCTATGGATTTACGGCGCTAGCACTGATACAACAAAACAGTGAACGATAGTGCATTTTTTATCGGCCTTAAAAAAATGGCCTTCATTTCTTAGTGATCTTGTGTTTGGCTTCATGTCTTACCGCATGATAAATACATGCATAGGGGCATATGCAATAAGCGCTGGGGGGGGAAAAAATCGCTGGGCTGTTTAAATCGCCATTTTTTACAGCGTTGCTATCAAGACTGTAAGCTCCTGGGCAGGGACTCCTCTTCCGAAATGTTACTTTTATGTCGAAAGCACTTATTCCCATGATCTGTATTTATATTATCTGTTCTGTTATTTATTTGTTACCACATGTATTACTACTGTGAAGCGCTATGTACACTAATGGCGCTATATAAATAAGACATACATCCATACATACGGTATGCAGAAAGCCAGAATACCTGTAATAGCAACATTTGCAAAACGTGGCAGGTAACCGACAAAGTGATGATTGCTCTCTTGAAAAGTGCTCACCCTGCGATTTCTTTCTGCTGCAGAGAGAAAAAGCCGTCTTAACCTGCGCAAATCGCCAGAGATCAAAACATTTAATATAAAGTTTAATACTATTTGTAGCAGGGGATCTCCAGAGCAGAACCTCGTGATTTGAGGTTCCGGGGGCCCTGCTTCCCGAGATACAGGCCCGTTATGGGGTTTTATCTCTGTGCATTTTATTCCCACAGTCACGTGACATTTAAAGTGATGTCACATTCTTTGAACTAATGTAACCTATCACATAGTACAGCAACCAATGGGATGTTCCATCCCATTTGCTGTAATACCATGTGATATAGCCATGTGGTTTTAATGAATGTGTTGTACCTCCCTTGGAGATGATGTCATATCATACAAACAAAAAGGAGGGGGGCACCTGATACAGGGTCCAATCAGATTGGAGCTGTAGCATCTGACCTGAAAATGTGACGTCACAGGCCCTATATAAGGCCTGGATGCCTTATTTAACAGAGAAGACGATGAGAGAACATCGTTTATGTATTTACAATTGGTTTTGGATTGGCAGATGAAGATAGAAGATTAAAGAAAAGAAGAAAGAATGACAGATGAAGAAGAAAACGGTGTGATAGAAGATAAAAGAAGAAGAATTTTGTTTACTGTTCCGATCTTAGGTGGATGGCGTTGGACTGACTTGTGACGTCGCGATACGAGATCTTGGAGAATTATGGGATTTCTAAAGGAAAGAAAATATTGAATGTATTTAATTTATTTTTGCAGTTTTTTTTTTTTTGTTGTTGTATTGGTTTCTTTAATGTTTTTCTTGCCCTGACTGATAATGTGTAAATCTGTGCCTGTTAGGGTACAGATAAATACAGTGATAGCCAATGCCATTTTTGGGCAAATGCTTATTTTCTATTGATTGTTATTTTTCGATTTTCTGTTTTTTTTGGATTATAATTGTTTTGAATTGGATGATGTTTTTGTCATTTTAGGATTGGTTAGCATTTTTAATTATTTATTTGTTTGTTGGCTTACATGGTTTAATTAAGTAATTGTTTGTTGGCTAATGTTGTAAAGTAATTCATTGTTTTTGTTGGGTGTTGCTGTAAAATAATTAATGTTTTGTTGGTAGTGTGTTTATTTGTTTAAAGTTTGGCTTGGATAGCTTGTTATTAATTGTATAGCTTTGGAATAACATAATGTACTAATTTTGGCTATTTGGTGATAGATAATTATTTGATGTGTGTACTATTAGGCTATTTAGTACTTTTATTGTTGGGCGTGTTTAGGTCGCTTCTGGTATGTATGTTATTTTGTGTATTTTAGGCATTCATTATTTTGATTAGGTTGACAAATTTAGTGATATAGTGGGCCTCATCAGCACTTATTATAGGGTATGGTATACCACGTGCCAATCAATGGGTGACAGCGTGGGTATAGTGGGTCCAGGGGTTGAGTTCTTAGGCCTCCAGGTGGGTTGCATGGAGAGGGCAGTTAACCCTTTAATTACTATAGCGGTTATAACAGCTACGTGTGATTAAGAAGTTAGGGGCCATTAGATTGTATTTTTTCTTGTATTCTTCTGGCAACGGAGGGCCATGGAGCCAGCAGTATGCTGACAAAGACACCCTTCATGATGGAGGGGTAAGTTGAACGATTTATGACTTTTATTTAGCTGGCTGGCTAATGTTTGATTTTATAAGTGGCAAATGAGCTATTATATATCTGAATAATAGTATTTTGCCCATTTACTGTATGTATGTGTGGGGGGAGGGTTTTGTTTTTGATTTGCAAAGAATTGGAACCACAGGCCAGCAGGGACCCAGGTGACCACCTGAAGACCCCAGACACCTGTGAAGACCAAACGGGGCCCCCAGACCACCGTGTGACTACGATGGCCCCACGACACCGCAGGGACCATCCGAGGGCCATAGACACCTATGGAGGAAAACCCGAGGCCCCACCACCATGGGGGACCACGCGAGGGCCCTCAGGACCCACGGGGGCACCACCTGAGGTGGAGGGCACGGAACGACACTCACGGGGACCACCCATGGGACCCCGCCAGCTCTGGTATCAATCCTAATGTATAACATTTTTTAAATGCTTTTACTGTATGTTGGGGCACAGGAGGGGGTGGGGTTGTGTATGGTGTTAGTACATTTTGTAATGTTTTTATTGGGGCAGAGTGGGTGAGTGAAGGGCCAGAGTACACCTGCTTTACTCATCCCCTTGCCCTCCAAAAATGCTGATGTGTGTTCCTTAAAACCTTCATTGACTTAGCAAGTTAGCCACTTAAGGTAATGAAGTTGCATGAAAATTCATTTTTATAGTATGGGATTCATGCCGTGGGCCTCCAGTACTGATATTAATTGGTATCAGCTCCGGGAGACTCCTGGCATCAGTCCAATGCAGGAAAAAAAAAAAAATTCCTGGTCCTCTCGCCGCTTATTGACATGCTTCTCGCCACTTATACCAACTTTTCCTGGCTGGAGGATTTTCAAGAGCCGCGATTCGCCAAATAAGCTAATCGGGGCTTTAGGGGGATTGCACGAGTTTGAGAACTGTGATAAGTGGTCTTGAGTCGTATGTAGGCGATTGTTATCTTTTTTTTTTATCCTTGAAAAAAAATATTGCCGAAAAGGGCTTCTATCGGCGTCTATCGGGGCTTACTGAATTGCCAGTAGGCTTTTTGGCGAAAAGGCCTTGATAAGTGGCTTATCGGCGGCCTGAGTGCATAGGCCATATAGTCGTGCGAAAATGCATTCGATTTATCTCATGTTTAGTGAATAGGCCCCTTAGGGACCTTTTCTCTATTGTCAGAAGCCGTCTTCCATGACATTTTTTTAAGTCAAAAGGGAATTTTTGCCTCCGCCAAACAACTGCTTCAAACCATATAGAATTACGCCTTATAATTTGATGTCTTATGTTTCTCTTGCATGTTGTGCTTTGACTAAAAAATCACCAAACCTCAATGTGATGATAGTATCAACCACACACGCATAAAAATGCTCACACACACAAACTCATGTGCACTGCATATACAGTAAGTAACTCACAGCCACACCAGGACATGCTTGCACACCACTCATGCACTCACATCCATCTATCTCACCCACCCATATGATGCACACTACGCGTGAGGAATAAAAGGAAGGATCCAGTAGCTAGGTAGGAACAGTTTACATGGTACCAATATTTACGTTGGTAGGTGTTAATGAAGACAAAAAGCATAAGGCAGCAGACTCACAACCCTCTCCAAGCTGGAGTAGATACAAGAAATTGGCGCAGCAAGTACTGATTAGCCTCCTCTTCGGCGTCTTGCAAGAGGCAGAGTGGGAGTAGAAACGGACATAGGAAAACACTGTGCTATGGGACAGAGGGAGGGATGCGGGGAAGCCTTGTGTGCGAGGAGTGGGACGAGCGTGCCTGTGCGAGGTGCGTGCAGTGCCCCACACAGTTTGTGTGCTATCTGTGCGCGAGCTGAGATGGGAGTGTGCTGTCGTGTGTGTGTGCTGCAGAGCTGCCGAGTGTGTCGTGTGTGTGTGCTGTGCCTGTGGTGGTGTGTGTGGTGTGTGTGTATGTGGGGTGGCAGGGTGTGGGGAGGTGAGGGTGTGTGTGGGTAGGTGTGGGTGTGTGTGTGGGGTGTGTGTGTGTAATAGTTGAGAAAAAGCGTTTAAAATAAAAACACAGTCTGAGGTTATTTTTGAAGCAGCAGAATAACACGTGAATTATTCAAGTCAAGTGCACAACGAGGGACAGCTTTTGAAAAAAAGCTCTCTAAACAATAACCAAGGTATGCCATATAGTTTATACCCTAAATCCTAAAAAAGTGTCCTCCCATCAAGGGGGGCGGCATCACTAATATACCTCATTTGTAATACTGAATAAACACAATTTTAAGCGATGTCATTTGTAATACATAACAATATTGGATAACGCCCTACTCAGCTAGAAGAAACCCTTATGGGGTTTAAATGGGATGTGCTATTCTGCCATCTGGCATATTGTATGAGAACCGTTTTCTCTGTAGCTATCTCACGGGATTTCACAACCTTTGGCCTGTTACACTTTCAATTGAAAGCTGAGTGGATGAGGAGGATCAATAAAGTCAGCTAAGAGCGAAAAAATTCCATTCTTGCTTCACAATTTGGTTATACAGAAATGAAACGAACAGAAATTAAGACGACACAGAGAAAGACAAAGATGGCGGATTGAAATATTCATAACAAAATGGCTCTATCCAAATCGTTATGTTGTTATGCCAGACCCCCCAATGTCTAACTTTGTCAATGTGTAATTTATTATTTATTTTAATAAAATACATTGATAAAAATAAAATATTATTAAACATTGTGCAGAGGACAACATACACTACACACACACACCACACTCACACACACACACACACACACACCCACACACACACACACACACCGACAACACACAACACACACACACACACACACACACATATACGACTACATACACAAGCATACATATATATAACACCACATAGTACATAAATTCAGCGCTAGGTAGCAGCGCGAAATCATTGTATTCCCCATCTTCCTCGCTGTCGGCCGGATGCACGCTCATCTGCCATGTTGCGCACGGCCTTGTATAGAAGGCTGCCTAGACCTAAGCCAATTAATAAGTCCGCCGCACGCCACGGTTGTTATGTTTGGTTAGCGCACGCCGGACCACTATGTAACGAAAAGCCTTAGAAAGAAGAACGGATAAACAAACCCACTTTTTGGCCATAAGCAGCGCATATCTCACTCAGAAGGGGCAATACTTCTAAGACCAGAAACTCTACACATGCCCAGGGTATCTGGTCAGGATTTTGTCTGCAAAAAATTGGAAAATACCGGACTATTGAGTTGAAATTGGGTATGTTGACAGACAGTTAAAAAAAAAAAGTTACATGTAGCACAAAGAGACCTCAAAGAGTATTATTATGAGAAACTAGAATGTAACAGCACATGAAACGCAGAAGTAAGTAAGAAAATGCTCTAGGAAGGAATAGGTATAAGGAAAACTCATAGTGACGCCTAACGGAATTGCCTACAATACAATGCAACAGTGGAAAGAATAACAATATTCAAAGTATACTTTTTTTTTTTTTTTGCATCAATCCCAAAGATATCTCTGGTACTTTTAAACAAAATATAATTAATGGAATAAACCTGTTAAATAGCTCCTTTTTTCTGTACAGTGATTGTGTTAATAGATTCTAGCATATTAGCATAATGTGGTGGGTTTTACTTTCTGTAGCTATCTTTAAGGAACACACATTAATATACTGTACTGTATTCTCCTGAGATAATATTATTTATACTTGGGCTGATGTTATAAGATTTAGGTGCTTAACAACTTTCATGCCGAGATGCAGAAAAGGCTTTTTCTTCAGTGATTTTATAAAACAGAGATAGCATATAATTATGATGGTTTTGTGTCAGCTCAAAGTCCTCTTTTTGTTTTGTTTCTGCCTATACTAAATTAGTTCTGTATGTTTTTGTGTGATTTTAACTTTTAAATAACTTTCATATTCCAGCATTGTCCAGCACATCTGCAGACGAGAGTAGACGGGTTCTCGAGGTAGATATAAGGCGCCTGCATTCCATGGGTATATATAAATATTTGGAAATGGTAGCCATGTATCATCTTGGCTACAAAATGCCCTGCCCTAACACAAAAAGCCCTGGGCGTCCCAGTGCAGGCAGTAGGATCCGTCCTAGCCATAGAGACTGAAGCCGTGCTGCTTGCAAGAGCGCGCTGAGCCGTGCTGAGCCACGCTGAGGGGAAACATTATCCTATAACGCCGGCTTTGGAGGAGCGCGCTTCCGCCATGCTCCGCAGGCTCGTGCGGAGCGCGTGTGGAAATGAGGAGAAAGGCAAGTTTAAATTTTGCAGTCAGCTCAAGCAGCGCAGGGCCGTCCCGTGACTGCCAGCAAGAAGCCACTGGCAGATCAGGCGTCCGTGACGACCTGGCGCGCTGGCGACCTAGCCCACCTCCGGCCCGCCTCCATCCCCGCCCGCTCCCCCGCCCGCTCCCACCCTGCACACACAAGCGCGCTCGTTGACGCTCATGAGAAGGGACAAGAAAAATCATGCGCGGAGCACGGGGAGCGCGTGATGAGAGCGTCAGCGCTGCCCAGCGCTTCTTCACTACACCACTATGTCCCAGTTCTTAGGGTTAAATCTAGGGCCCTTGCTGTGCTGCTGCTGCTGCTGCTGCTGCGCTGCTGCCTGCTGCTGCTGTGCTGCTGCTGCTGTGCGGACGGCTCAGTAAACAACTCTCGAGAGTGACAGGGGAGGGTGGGCCTAACAGGCCTGTGTAACTGCCCTATCAGGGGCGCTACAGACCTAGGGACCCTCTCTCTGGGTAACAAAAGGGACTGCAGATCTAAATGTAGTGGTTTTTGGGAAGGTGGAGCACAGGGCTCTGGCCACCTTCCTCCCCTCCCTCAGGGGAGTGGGACACTACCATTACACTTCACCCCAGGGATTAAGGGAGCAAAGGATCACCTTTGGAGGCCTCAAGCCCTGAGGGTGATGTCCAGGGACCAGAGGGAGGAAAAGAGTGACAAGGAGTGTACTATTGGTATGCTGTATGAAGAATAAAGAAACCATCTCTTTGTTTTATACTCATGCCTGAGACTGCAGTTTATCAGGGGAGTGCAGACGGTTTTCTTCAGAAGAACTACACCCAGATCTGTGGGGCCTGCGGGAAAATGGAGGCACTGCACCCATAAAGAACTAGGAATCCCAAAGCCTGTCCTGTTCGTTCTCATCTAATACCGGCGGACACTCAGTATCCTGTAGGCACTGCAGGTGAGCAGCACAACAACATCAAGAGTGTAACGGATACGAGGCCTACCAATCCCATTGGGCCCTATGTGGCATAATCTGCCCCCAGTTAAATGTCAGTGTAGTGTGGTGCACCCTGCTGGTCTCACAGGGACTCCTGAGCTCCCGCTTGTGGTAGTGGGGATTTCCACCATGACAGGAGCATATGAGGTGTGCTGAGTTCTACTCACAGTTGGTACAGCGCCTCCATCCCTTCCAGATCCCCACGATTAGCAGGGAGGACTCCCTGGAAGAGAACTCCTGAGTGCATTTCTTCGAACTGAATAACTCCAGTCTCAGGCAAGAGGGGCTTTCAATCAAGGGCATCTTATTTGCATCTATTATTTGCCATTTGCCTGGCAGGACTGCCCATCATAGGCGGGACGGTTTAGCCGCACATCATATAGCTGCCACATCATAAGGAAGGTCCATCCTGACTCTGTAATAGAGCCGGGAAATTTCTGCTACCTCTCCCTAAGGGAGAATCTACAGTAGCAGCTGTAGCCAGAGCCCTGGAACACAGCGTGGTGTGAGCTTATCATCTGTCACTTGAGCGAGCCTAGACTCACAGCTTTTGCACCCGACACTTGAACTCTGCAGAGAGGTGGCTTGACAAATCTGGACAATGAAACAACCCAATTTAGAAAGAGGATGAGTAATCACCTGACCGACACACTTTATTCGAGCAAATACCCAGATGTGACACCGGCACGATACCACTGGAATGCGCCGCTCCTACCCCTGACAAAAAGCCCTGCTGCGTTGCCTATTCCCAGCCGGGGTTCATGGCCGTGATGACGGGCGGCTGATCGGTTAAAGATCAAGTGATTAGGATGATTAACTAGGGCTTAGCAGTGCTTCGCGCGTGTCACACAGATGGACATATAATTCAGGACATTGTAGATTGCAGTATATATATGCAACTGTGGCAGTATTAGCCAGCCAGCGGGAAATAAATAATGCTTCAATCCCTCGCCTGGAAAATATACGCAATGCTACTGACGCGTGCAGAATAAGAAAGAAAGAACAGTCAAGGTAACCTCATAATACAACCGAGGTATACCCGAATTCGTGGGAATGGTGGCTACTAGCCGAGCTCGAATAAAGTGTGTCGCCAGTGATAAGGCCTTCCCCCCCCCCCCCACCTAATACAGCAAATATACACCACCGACACATAGTACACATATGTGAATTGCGTGTTTTAGAGACATATATATAGTATCTTATATAGAGTTTAGATGCGGGGAGGGAAAAATAGGGACTTGGTTAGGAGAGGCTGAAGATGAGAGAGATGAATGAGAAGACGTAGATATTTCGATAGTAGAAGTGTATGGAAGAGAATGAAGATTGAATGACGATACAATAGAATATATATAATATATATCTAGATATAAGATAGAAAGACACACAGTGTGAGCCAAGACACGAGATACATAAACACACGAAAGAGATGACACACATTGAAACAATGGAATGCAGACGGAGATTAAAAAACATACCCACGGTGTGTGTGTCTCATTAACTAACAGTGCAGACCAAGTAATTGTCATTATGCTACCACTTAGGAATATTAGCACCCACATTGTATTTTTAATTAAAAATCCGTACACTTGATTTTTGAGAATGTAGATTGAGGCACAACATGATGAACATCACAGTCCTAATGGCTATCAAACCAAAGAATGTGTGCCAAAAATATATTCTAACATGATAATATTGGGGGGGTAGGTAAAAGAGGAGTGTTGAACATTGCAATTGTTTGTGACCTTGAAAACAGAACCACATATGATGAAACATTATAATCTATTTCAAAATCAGCATCAAGTAAAACGGAGGGCACTCAAGCTTACACACATATTTGAACATCAGCAATGGCAGAAGCCTTCAACTTCTTAGCAGACCTCACGACATAGAATCTTAACAAAATATGATTGTCGAAGGCATACAATAGACTGACAGCAAAGAAAGAAAGCATAATGTTGGCAAATCTATGACGTTGATCAGAAGCAATATCAATACCTACAAAGAGGCTTGTGAGCTGAATTAAATAGTACATTATTTAACAAATATATCATTGACGTTATACATAGTGACTTAGGGTCAACTGTTTCGACTGTCAAACTTAAAAATATGCGAGGAGGGCGTCCCAACAGTAGGGAAATGTTTAGTGAAAGGTTATCTTAAAAAGATACCGTTGTTCCTCCGTTTGTCATGTGTATTTACCGAACAGGAAGGCTTCGTCTTCGTCTCACGTGTGTATGGTCAACCACCGAATCGCCGATCGTGCTAAACTGAGATTGAGTTGGCATATTTGCCCCAGCAATTTAAAAATTACACTGGAACATGGAAACAATCTTCTGATAAATAGCATTATTTTTTCTAAAACAAAGCAAATGAATCCGCAACGAGTGTCCTGGTCTGAAACGATACCTGCTGCATACTAGCTGGCACCGCCCAGTCCTGAAGGCCAGATGCAAGATGTAATAACTACTCAGATGCTGTCCAAACCTTTTGTGGACAATACCAATGGTTGAATGGGGAAAACAACCACTTACCTCCTGAGTACTTGTTTGAAGAAGGCGAGTGCCGATTCCTATGAGACGCTCATAGAGATGTGGAGATACGAGGATTTCAACGGATGCCTAAACCCGTGATGAAAATGCTGTCGGCATAGGACCAGTGTTGCAGCCAGGACCAGATCCTAACATGTAAGCGAGTGCCACAAAACACAAATTTTATCATGATTCTACTACAATCATAATACATCAGAGCATTAGTTACAACATTGCTAACGGCAATATAAATATACTATCTCTTGAGAACAATATGATTGCAACATGTTAACATAACTGTAACAACATCAAACTATCTCATTGTGTTATCATGCACAGACATCAAAAAAAGACGGTCTGCCACACAATGACTGGGACACTTGTCTATGGACCAATGGCGTCTCTTAAAAAAGGTTACGAATGATAAGCCCCGCCCCCAAACGCTGGGGAACAGTTGCAGCGCGTGTGAAAACTTATTGGCTGGGGCCGTGTGTATACATGGTCCGTTCCGTTGTTGCGCGTGCGTCTGTGTTTGTAGGGCCGTGCTACAGCGCGGTAGGTAGGCCAATGTTAATTAAGTGGGAGGAGTGTTTGCTGTGGCCATTTCAACGTTACTGGCCTTAACATGAAATCACCTGTTCTTGTGTCGTCATTGGTGATCGGGCGCTTGGTTCGACGTCCTACACCACGTCCAGTTTATTAAAAAGTATTAAGAAAGACGTGTGGTAGACAGAATACTTAAGTTTAGCGAAAATTGGGATTTCTTTACAAAATATGAATATGCTTGAATGCTCAGTTAACCCCAACCATCGGACGGGACAGTGTATTCAACGAAGCGGCAGATAGACATTGTGTTAGCGCTATGCGCTAACACTTGTCCAAACGCACACGTAGAAGTCGACGTGCGACAAATTAGAGATTGCGCAGCAAAATTTATGATTCGGCAACGGGGAAAGATCATATCCAGTTAGCCAGCAAACAGCCATATATTAAAAAGGCCATTACAAATTATGTTTAATTTTAACCTTGCAAACTTTTAACTATACGTGAATTCAAGGTGGATATACACCTGGCGACAACGCGTTATTGCGATCGGCCAAGAGTCCGGCAGCGGGATAGATTCCCGGCTTGCCATTGCCAGCCCTCGGCGTGAGCGGCGTTCATAGAGAGCAGCCAGCTGGGTCACGCGTCATCGGGAGCGTTGCGCCCGGAAAGCAGCGAAGGGGTCCTATCAAAGCTCCAAGACGCTCCCCGAGGGGCTGAGCCTGGTTGTTGCACGAACTGGCCAGAGGTCGGGGAGGACCAGTGAGGCAAGGCGCGTTCCGGGCGGACACTATGGAGCGAGGACCGCAGCGAGTCGGGATGGGCACTGCTCAGGAGCGGGCACAGAACGGGCAAACATGTGATAAACTGGGCCGCAGCTAGCATCACACTGCAATATAGAGATGTAGTTGTAACGCGTTGTCACTTGTTAATGTGTTAGAATATATAAAGGTGCACTCTGTGGACCATACATGTCGATTGCTGTATTTAGTGCATAAGATGTTGCGCGGGATGAAATACAATGGATCAATGTAGTATTTCAGAAGTAGCCAATAGTTATGTATGAAGATTGATGGAGAGAGTGGCGACCATAACTTAAGATACACATAGTGCAACAATGTTTTTTTTTATAATGCTTGCTGCGCATATTAAACAAACAAACAGAATGTGATCCGGTTATGCATATTATCTATAACCACTTAATTAAATAATGACATTGTGCTAAACAATGCATGTTTCAGTAATTTATGGTGTTCTTTATGTTTGTAAGACCATTAGATATGTCTGCGTCTGTTAAAATATAGAACAACCATTCCACTCTGACAAAACACACTTGGGTACTGAATATTGGTATAATGTGACCTACGTATGACTGTCATTTTTAAAGTATGTTAAAGGTACATAAAAACCAGGGTAGGCCATAGTATGTGAAAGAGACAAGCTTGAACATGGGAATTGTTGTTTATAATGGTTTTTAATAGCGAAAATGAATATTTTTAGACCAACTTGTAGCTGTTACCTATAATGAGGTTCATGACTTATCGATATTTGGGTACAGATCATGGTAAACATGACATTTCTTGTGTATCATTTGATTAACAAAAGTAAATATAGATTCTGTGTGTTTAGTGAACGTTCAACACATAAAGAGTAAAAGTGAGCTTCATGATGCTATGAAATCAACACTAATAATAGGATTGATGGTATCCATTTGAGTTGTATATAAATGCCAATCATACAAAATTGAGTAACACACACAAACCAGTTGGTGCTGAAAAGTGGTGCCTATGCAAATGTCCAAATGATTGAGTGTACATATGTTGTACATATTAGCTTGACATGATACATCATAATAATGCTAATAGTACCCGTGCATACGACTTACAACATTTTATATTACAAGATTGACATTGGGTAGATGAACGTTATAGACAAATTGTAATAATGATTTGAAATAGTTTGCATGGTGTTCGAATCATTATATGGTACATGTGTTACATGTAGGTCAAATCAACACACATCGTAGACTTATACCTACACGATGTGACAATGGTAAATAATAAACAAAAAAATTAATTACTACAATAACTAAATCACATACTTGCTAAGTACAAGATTATGTACCAAGCATTGCGTCGTGGTTTACAGGGAATCACCCAGGAGCGCACCTTACAAACAACCAATAAATTGTTTTTTGTTTTGTGTTTTCTTTTTTTCCCTAACCACTTGTATTTGTTTTTCTATAACTTCTCCCACACGTTTTTGTTTACTTGGGACAGCCGCCCGTGCGGG
>WSYH01014614.1:0-15326 GCA_036426205.1 Ascaphus truei | reverse complement strand
ACTAAATGAAACAATATATGGTCTATACAGTGACAGGACAGTGATATATAAATTTAAATATGTATCATATGATATGACAAATGACCTCCACCAATAACAGGGAATACAATAGTGATGTGAAATACAAAAATAAAGATAAAAAGCAGCTCTACACCCTTTTAACGGACTGTCAGGTCCAGGTAGATCTTTGGTAGGTGGTATTTGAGCGGAGCGCTGTGTGTCTCGGAATATGAAAGAAAAAGATATATATAATGGTGCAGATAGTATAAACAAATGAAGTCTCAAGATAACTCTGCAATGGTGTTACTCACAATTGACAATGTCAATATAAGGCGTATCGAGACACTTCTCTCTCTGATAGGAGCCCTTTAATGGATACCCCCTCAGAGGGTGTCTTGATAAGTGTCAGGAAGCTTGTTGGTGGTCAGAGTTTACTCCCAAGGTTTGTATAAAAAAGAGAGAAAGAGAAAGCACAATAGTATAGTATGGTCTAAAATGTGTATTAGCAGCAATGAATAGACTATGCATATGCACTCACATTCCAATATGTTTTACGTTCGAGGGAGAGTACTGCTGGTTGTAGAGAGTGCCGGTATCTTCAGGAGCGGCAGATTCCGATTCCTGAAGAAGCCACAGCGAAACGCGTAGAATCGATCTACTGTGGGAGGTGACTGAGCTGGAGAGATCATTGGAGCTAGGTGCTGGCACGGAGATGGACAGCAGGGCCAGCTTCTTCCGCCCCAACCCGAGACGTCACAGGACGTGACGGACACATGTGACACAAGCGGAAGTGCTCTGCCGCTCCTGAAGATAACGGCACTCTCTACAACCAGCAGTACTCTCCCTCGAAGTAAAACATATTGGAAATGTGAGTGCATCATGCAATGTCTATTCATTGCTGCTAATACACTATTTTAGACCAAAATACTATTGTTGCGTCTTTTTTTATACAAACCTGGGAGTAAAACCCTGACCACCAACAAGCTTCCTGCACGTTATCAAGACACCATCTGAGGGGGGGTATCCATAAAGGGCTCCTATCAGAGAGAGAAGTGTCTCTGAACGCCTTATATTGACATTGTCAATTGTGAGTAACACCATTGCAGAGTTATCTGGATTCAATTGTTTATACTATCTGCACCATTATATATATCTTTTTCTTCATATTCACGAGACACCACAGCGCTCCGCTCCAAATACCAACCTACTAAATGAATGTGACAGTGTAAGATAGCTACTGTACATAATGGGACCATAGCATATATCTAGAAAGATATTTTTGGTTCGGGCACACGTTTACTTTGGCACAATGAAGTCCCTGTGTGCTAAATTGTGGTGCTGAGGGTCTTGGCGGACCCTCACTTGACAAACGGTGTAGTTGCCAACCCAATGTTGTGTCCTTCTGCCACTATGCAATACAATGCCAAGTTATGCCTTGACCATAGCAGCAGCCCTAATGCTTTACTAGCCCGTAAAGTAGCAAAGGGAGGAAGGTAGTGTATTATTTTTTTATTTGATTAAACCCTTTGATACCTGTTGTAGTCTTGGTAACTACAGGCAAAGGGTTAATAATATTTCTACCATAGGGTTCTGTAATAGTAAATATTACAGAAGCCAATGATAGAAATATTATTAAAGCAATCATGACTTCGGGAAAAAAAAAATGAGCCTGGTCAATTATTACCGCAGTCTTGATTTATTCCATCTTAAAATTGCGGTAATAAGACGATATTTTGTTTATCAGGGTGTGATATTAACTCCATCTTAACGGAGTTTGATGAATCCAGTGTAAAATAGTTAGATATGGACATAGTTTTGACCTAAACATTTTTCTTCCCTATATGACTGAATATTATAACGCAACTAATTTGATTACACAAGTAAATCTTTGCATTTCTGCTAACAGCGACTTAGGACTAAAAAAATAAACATGCTCGTGGTTAAATATCAAGCGTTCAAATGTGCAATTTGATAGGGGTCTTATTTATTCTGACAGGTTACAGCGCATGTCAAAAGCATATAATGAGGCCTCTCACAGTTAATGTAGATCTATTTATGCCTCCTTGTCTAAACCCAAGTATGTCACTGATGTAGTAAGTTCCTTAAAACATACCGTATCATGGTTCATGGTTAATATAACTTCATTGGACTGACCTAGCCCTAGATTCAATAAGCCTTGGTACATAAGGTAAAAATACATAAAGTTACCTAACGCAGTAATGTGTGTTATTTTCATTTGTTACATAGGAGATTGACAAGGGAAGTACAAACTTTAGGAGCTGCGCCCCCCCCCCCCCCTGCCTTGCCTCGTTGCGTCAATGACCCATAAGCATAACATACAAACATACATGTTATCGCATAACATTTTTAATTTCTAATGTAGGAAGGATTTCCTTAGTGGCAAACCCCTTCCCCTTTGATAGGCTAGGGCTCTTGAGACCAACCCCTCTCTAGCAGTTGAAAACATTGTATCTAGTAAATGCCAATTCAATCATATTCCAGGAAAACTCATTGCCCAAAATGTGTGCAAGAACTGAATTAAATGCCCGTGCAAGCGATTGATACAGGAGAACAGATCGATCTGCAGCTTAGTAATCACTTGTCAGTGTGTAGATTGTATTTATGCACATATTGAATGGGAAAAATTATATATATTTTTTAAAAACGGCATCTTGAACTGCAGCTTTAATTTAATACAAGTTATGATAACTTATGATAATGAAATAAACTCACATAATATAATACATTAAATTGGAGGTGAGGATACAAAGGAACTGGACTCAGCATTTCGTCCCGTCTTTAAATATGAGAACTTGGCTTTCTAAATGCTTTGACAATTTTTACAAATCTAAAGACTAACTTTCTAAGTGGCTGTTTAACATTCAATAATACACTGCCCTCCAAGGCCTGATTTATAATCTGCTCTTTCAACGCCTACTCCTCATATGCTCCAATACCTGGGAACTCTTTCCGCCTACTTCTCTCCCTGCTCATCCATTATTCCCTCCTTATTGCTTTCCGTTTATAGTTTCTTCACTCCTTTGTAAACGTTTCTGTTCTCTCCAACTCTCCCCGCTCCGCCTATCACATTTCTTTATTATCTCCTTCCCTCCACCATATGTAGCTTGTGCCCATAGACTGTACCAATACACACCTCTTTGCCAACAACTTCTAATCCCCTCAATAAAAAGCACCCACTTTCACCTTCTCACCTACTCGTCAACTCCTCCGCTGCTGTGGATATCTCTCCTAACTTGGACCCAGCCACACACACACCTGCTCTCGCCCACGCTCCCTGCCTCCTCCCTGCTAATGGTGGGAAGCCATCAATTTTATACAGACCAACCTTAAAACTCACCTCTCAAATAAGCATCCAACAGCCTGGACTCATGGCTACTGTCTCACACCCACGTCACTCCTACCAACATGTGGCCAAGCACTGCATCTACTGCACTTATTCCCTCACCTGCTGTCTCGTATGTCTCCAGAAGAAGAGAAGGTGATTCAGGGCACTATGGATCAGGGCATCGTGCCAGTCACTTGAGAAATGCCACTTTGATGGTCGAAATGGTTTGGTGCTAATAAATTCATTTTTTTTTAAATTACAAACAATATGCCCTGAATCCCCTTCCTCTGATCCTGGATTGCTTTGACAGGTTTCCACTGAGCCATGAGCACCAGTAACCGTATGTATTGTGGTGTGCAGCATATTACCATTATCTGTAAGTCTCCAAACATGCCACTTAGATTGTAAGCTCTCGGGGCAGGGATTTCCTTCATATGGTCTGACTTTGCTGCGCGTATTGTATTATTAATCAATGTACTGTACTTATCTTTGTGAACCGCTGATTAACACTGTCTGCACTATATAAAATAGATATACATGCATACATAAATATTAACCCTTTGGAGAGCCCAATGGCAACCCATGGCTAGCAGGCCACAATAGGCTATAAAAGGGTTAATATTTTAAAAAGTAAAGTTTATTCATGAATATATAATCTGTTTTGTATTTCTTACTCGTCACCCAAGCCCTATTTCAGGTCTGATGGGAACTCCAGGTTTAGGCATGACTTAAGTAACATTATTTCCTGCGTTAACCTTACGGAAGCTTACGGAATATGGTATGCTTATGATTATGGCTATTTGAAACCATTTTTACCAATGACCATGATTCTAATGAAAAACCTGGAATAAATGTTACATTATTACATTTAGTGAACACTGCAGTAACATTAAGACGTTAAAGATATTATTAAATAGTCTATGGGCCCTTAAACTGCAAATGTTGGCCTGTTATAGCTGATCTCTCTCATTGGTCCCATGGTAGCGCATATAATTGTCATGCATCATATTTGTTATATAAATAGATTTACTTAAGTATTTAATAAACCCCTTGCTGAGCATTACAATATATTATAATCGTACCAGGAATATTGCCTGCATGATTGTCTTGGATATCACTTGGAGCGATAATCAGAAAACTGTCTTCACACTTTGTTCACAACATTTCTTGCGTGTTTTTCTTAAACTGCCACAAATCACCATTGATGACTTTGACGGAATTCTACCACTTTTCCCAGAAGTGAGGAACACTGCAGTGTATGGCAATAAAGGGCACATGATCTTCCATACTGACTTAATACTGTATTTATTTTGTGATCTTTTCTATGTTCACAACATTTTTTCACAAAATAAATAGCCAATATTGCATTGTTTGGGAACCTCAGCAACTTTTGCAACATGACGTGATTCATATCAAGTGGAATACCATTTCATACTTGGCTATAGTAACAGTTTCCACTTAAAGGAAGCAAGCCCCATGAAGCCTGTATGAGTTTAAAGAGGTGGTCAAATCCTTGTTTTCAACATTTTTTTTATACATAGGATGGAGCAGGGGTCTCCGGAGGAAACCCCTTTATCTCCATGTTTCTGGTTCTGAGAGATACTTACCTCCATCCGTTCCGGCTTGCATCCAGGATCACATAATGGCGGCTTTTCAAAGACACACCCGCGCCTGCGGGCCAATTAGGTAGACATGACGTCATCCTATAGGCAACTTCTATAGGCCAATGTGCGCTTATAAAAGCAGAGAGAATACCAGCATCACCTTGGCATGTAAGTATATCTGGAAGCAAGGGTCACTGGCGCTGAAATTAAGGGTTCAGCTCTGGAGAGCCCCCACTGCATCAAACCTGGGTAAAAAAAACCAAAACAAACCTGAATGTTAAAAAAAGAGCTTGGTCTTATGCATCCTTAAGGGACATAGGATAAAAGATTATACTAAGGCGTTTTTCGCGAACGACAGGACGAGATAGATTGCGCCAGCAGCATTCTCTCGAAGGATGTGTGAAACTGAACTGCAGGCTGATAGGGGAGGCGCTGGTTGGAGACGGTCATGAGGGCTGGTTCGTCCTCTTGGCTGAACCGCTCACATGCCGCCGATGTCACGTGGTCGCCCCTTAGAAAGACAAAAATGTTTGTCTCTTCAAAATGCGGGTTCGCTGCTTTGATGATATAGAACGAAGTCCCTAACTCGTGATGTTAGTCCTGTCACTTATAAAAATAAAAATGATTTTCTTAATCCCTATCTTTAAAGTTACCATACAGTATTTTACCTGTACGCCGGCACTCAGGAGAGCTCCATTTTTAACCTCCGGACACTTTATATTCGAACGTAGCGTTTGTATAGAAGCAAGAAGAGGTCTTCTTAAAGTAATAAAAATAAAAAGTAAAAAGGACGACCAGCGCTTGCTTAGTGATCCGATAACATGATAAAGCTTGTTAAGCAGAAGTGGAGCTTGCTAATCCAATATGGATCTTAAAATGTATAATAAAAATCCAATATAACTACAGAAGGAGGGAAGGAAGTGTTTAATTGTGCAAAATTCTGCTATAGTCTGATAAGTCAATCATGATTTCTGTTAAAAAAAAATCTCCAGTGTTGGAGTGGTGTCTTGCTCTGTCCCCATTATCCAATCTTACCATTGGTGCACAGTCTGCATTTCATCTCAAAATGGACAGTTTAAGAGATTTTTTTTGTTCGTTCCCACAAGCCACTTTTTCTTGTTGTGACACTGACCATCTTTCCCCTTTGTCTACAATCAATTCAAAGAGACACCACTATTAATAACCAAACCAAAATTGTTTCTTCCTGATGTGTGTTGACAATCTAGTAAGCTAGTAAATGCTACTAGTGCAGGGGTGGCCAACGCCTATATCCTCAAGGGCCACCAACAACAGTCAAGTTTTATGGATATCACTGCTTTCAGACAGTGCTAATCAGTGGCAGATAGATGGGTCGCTTGCTGAGAAAGTATTTGAAGGCAAGACAGGAAAAGGTGACTTTGCGCCTAGACTCAAGTGATGACCAATCTAGTTCTTTGAGCATTTCACCAGTGATGTGTGTTGTAGTTGCAATAGGAGAACAACACGGCATATTGAATTGTAGAGGGGTGTCAAGTTTGCTAAGGGAGTGTTTTGGTGGGTCCGAGCCATCATAATATGGCCCACTAGTCTATAATTGGCATTAGCATCTGCTGTTGCGATACGTTTCTGACCAGGAGAATTATGGAGGATTTGTCTTGTAAAGTATACCTAGTTTGGCATAGGTTTTGGATGTCAGGGTACCAAGTGCATTATATCTGGACACCTAACAAGCTCCTATTGAACCCCCAAAATAACCACAAACATATATACGATTGAGTTCACAGAGGAGTGCTACTGAGCATGTCAATAATATTTTAACCAGAAACATAGAACATAAACACAGACAAAGCTCAGTTTTAGCACATCTAGTGAACTCATACACGGTACAGTGCCTAATATATATGAAAATATCTATTAAGTAAAATGGTCTTTTAGTTTGACATGTTTGGCCAAAATTGTTGTAAGCTCTGAGCCAACTCTACGGCAGACCACAATTCCGGGGTCCCTAACGCTAATAAAATTTCAATAACCTGTGTAATAACAGGAGAATGATTTATAGTAAATCTGTCAATTTAGTTGCAAAGTTTCTAAGCTGATTGAAGCCTTTATTAACCTGTACATACCAAAAGTCACATCGTATTACAGTTGCTCACAACCCATCCTGCAAGCAAACACCAGTTCCCCTGTGTGGAAGAATTTATATTAGCGTTAGGGACCCCTAATTGTGGTATATTTAGGCACTGTACCGTTGTATGAGTTTCACTGGATGTGCTAAAATCGATCTTTCTGTTTTTATGTTCTGGTCTGTTGGTTAAAAATACCAATGTGCATCCCGTATGTTAAATGGAGTCAAACCATATGCCCAGTATTTAAAACTAGTAACAGGAGTTAGGGTGGTGTTTTAGTGTTGATTTCTGATCTGGAGCTCAGTCATTGGAGCTTTACAAATTTGCCGTTTAGCCTTGGTCCCAAATACCATTGTTACAGTCTTGTCAGCGATTAAAACAATTATTTTTGGGAAATCCAATTTTCACAGTTCTCAAAAGTCAGATTGAAGTAAGTGTCAAGGTCGGAGAGGTAGGGCTGTGTGCATATATGATTGTGTCAATCTGCTACATGTGTATTGAAACTTCCTTACAAGCTGTTAGAGAAATCATTGATGAACACTGGAAGAGTAGGGGCCACAAACAGAGCATTGCGGGACACACATGTAATCCAAGGGGTTGTAGTTAGAGCCTGAATGGACACATGTTGAAGTCACCTGATAGGTAGGACTGAAACCAGTTTAAAGCATGCTTCCCTATTCCAGAGCTCTGGAGGGTTTTTAAGCCAAGATATAACATGATCAACAATATTCAAAAGCCTTTGCAAAATCTAGGAAATCCTGCACCAGTGATTGTCCCCGTCCATTCCACACAGGTTTCATTGGCAAACTTTTAGCAGGGTCGTTCCGCTGGGAGTTTGGGGGGCAAGGTTGGTTGGCAGGAATTTGTTCTGGGTCTATGTCGCTCTTAATGGGAGTGTACACATTTTCCCTTTGGGGAAGGACTTCTCTTTGCCTCTCATTAGCACTAACGGCCAAAAACATGTAACCATGGTCGCTATTTAAAGGAGTTTACACTTGGTTAACATTTAGTTATTACCTTTAGTGGATGGGTTTACTATTTTAACCTGTTAATTTAGATAATAGCAGAGCCTGCTAAAGCTGAGTCCCGGTGGTCAATGTGAGGCCGTCGGGGTGTGTGCCACGGCATGCTTCCACACCACAGACAGCCCTCTTATGGGGCAGGCTCCCAGGGGGCTGGTGTGTGGGTTGTTGTAATCGGCGGCGACATAGCGCTTTGCATGACGCGTACCTGGCAGTGTGAAGACCAACAATCGGTTTGTCCGGCCGCGTGCAGTCCATGCCTCGTCATGGGGCCGTTCCCCGTCCATGGCCCGACTCACACTGCACTCCCCCTAGGTTCTCCCCTACAATCGTCGCCCGCGGAGTGTAGTCTCAGTGCACGCGCCACCATGCCGCAGGCACAACGGGAAGAGGGAGGCACGAGGGCAGTAGCCTTAAATGCTTCTTGAAAAGGTGGCTTCTTTGATTAAGATTTGTATATAGGAGAAGCAAGTGTTAAGCTAACTTAGGGCTTGGACCCGCTGCGCCGGCCGCGCGGGGCGGCCTCTGTGAGCGCTTTTCCACACCAGCGGAAATCCTCCTCGACCGGTTCCAGTCCCGCCTCGCTGCACAGCTCCACTACGTGTGTGACGCGTCAGCACGCCAGGGGAGTAAGAAAATTGTGCTCCCGAGCGATGATATGCGTCACGTGGTGCTGATGAGCCCTCAGCGCGGGGGGGCGGACGAGAGCTATAGGAAATTAAAATGGTACGGTGTGTTTGAGTGTTTGGGGTGTGAGTGTCTGTGTAGTTGTTGTGTGTGTGGTGTGTGTGTGTGTGTGTGTGTGTGTTGTGTGTGCGATCTGTGTGTGTGTGTGTGTGTGTGTGTGTGGTTTGTGTGTGTACGTTTGTGGCATTTGTGGCGAAGGGGGTAGGGGAGCTGCTTAACTTACTTACACAGCAGCCCGCGCAGAAGCTCCCCCTGCAGCCCCCCACGGAGGCCCGAGGGAGGGGGGGTGATAATCTAGGGCGTCCTCCGCTCAATAACCCACAGCCACTCTCCCCCTTCCCCCCTCCCACTGCGGCTCCCGGTCACTATATCGCGGTCTGTGTCTGTCGAGCCCCCGCCTGTCTGCAGATGTGGGGGGGCTGACTGGAGGGCGGGCCTTGCTTTAGTGTCAAGTTAGGACCTCGCGGTATCTTCAAAGCACAGTAACCATAATGTTAAGCCATATTTTAGTCCGTAGAGAGCACTGTATTAACAAGAAACGATGATAATGATATGCAATGAGGGCATTATCTTTACATTGTCATATCACAAAAGTCTATTAAGATAACATGGGAACGTATTGTTACATTATTTAAAATGTACCTAAACGTTTATGCCATTCTTGGCAATACTCCCACACAGAACCTGAGAAGGGTTCTGAATAGTGTGTAACACCACATATAGGCAAATTTAAATAACATGCCGTCTTTTCCCGGCATTATTTCCATCTTCTCTCCCTCTCCCTTTCAGCAAATGCCCGTTGTTTGGGTTGGATGGAGTAATGCCACGACTCGCATAACGTCCAGTTATGGATATAATTCAACCTTACACCTAAGTAAATGAGATTAGCCATCGGATTTGTCTTTTTGCCTATACAACTAGGTGTGTGTAGGTACGATGTTACACGTGAACAAGTAATCGTCCTAGTCTCTGTTCTAGGTAACCACTTATCTACCCGACGTTAACGTAGCTTAAGGATCGAGCAGGGTGTAGGGCAACTCCAGTCCTCACAGGGCCACCAACAGATCGGTTTTTAAGGATATCCCTGCTTCAGCACAGGTGGCTTTATCAGTGGCTCAGTGAATCACGATTGGAAGCACCATTGCTGAAGCATGGATTATCCTAAAAAATCGGACACTATTGGTGGTCCACTGAGGACAGGAGTTCAGGAGTGCCACCCCGCATATAGAATTTTACACTCTGCGTATTGCTAATGTTCTAGAATCACACTATTTGATGTACCAGAAACATCGAGAGGAAGGAGCGGGTGCACTGAGGGTAAGTAGATAAAACCAAACGCAGCCTCTAACAAAAACGACTCGATTTATAGAAAAAAGGGAAGACATCATCAAAGCTGAAACCTATGACCGTTTCATCCCACAGGGGACTTTGTAAAGAGAGTCGTCTGTGTTTGGTTTAACCTACTTACCTCAGGCACCGCTCCTTCCTTCATTGTCGGTTAATCATATGCTGGTGGCAGTGTATTTCTATATACACACAGCTGGAGCACTACTCCGGTGATATTTCCTCTCAAGCGGGAGATACACTGGGATACAAGCAGCGTGATAGCAGGAATTTCATGTCACGCATAGTGGGCTGAGGTGACGTAAGCATTAAGCCAGGCTGTTCTCATTGAAGACAGTCTGGCGATTCCTTATTGTCATCCCTTTATCACCCCTCCCCCCAACCTGCATTTATTTTGTCGCTGAGAACTGTTCATTTGCTCACGTTAGTGCCTTATAAATGATGGTATAGATATACTAAGGAACATTTGCCTATGCTTTTTGCCCTTGAGCACTGGTAGCAGATCCACTTCTGCTTTGCTCTCCCCTATTTGATGTACCAACAATCCTAGATACGTGAAACGAAAATAGATTATCCAGGAGGGCTAAGTTGGCAACATGTTGATTTGACACTTATAATGGACGTCCAGCCCTGTTCTAACTCTCATCCAGAGCCCTATCAGCTCACCACCTGAGTAATAAATTAGTAGAGGAGGTGTTCCGATCCAAGAGGGGAGACAGGTTAGAAACATGGAGCAAAAAAGATAGAGTTACTAGAACAAAAATTGTCTGCTTGTCATGATGGGGAAATGTGCCACAGAAGAGGAGTAGGATGAGAGTATGAAAAAAAAGCTCCCATGGGAAGCCAAAGTGTTAGCTCGCTGGTTTGACACAGTCCTGATAAAATATAATAATAATAGCCAGAACAACACTGTTTTCAAGGAAGATTACCTCAAATACAGGTAATTTCTCCAGATTGTCTCTGGCGAAAGCCTAGGCCTATCCTTGCGCAATTACAAAATAATTATATTTCTGTCCATTTTGTCCATTTCAATCGATGGGCCAGTGTCAGATGGTTTCTTGCCCTCTATTATATATGGGAAGAGGCCAGGGAAGACACCAGGGGGAAAACAAGAATAATAAACGAATGGACACGTACTGTAACCTGCCTTTTTAAAATTCTAGTGAGTGCCTGACCTGCACCTCACTAAGAACGTTGGAGACATTACATTAAGAATTAAGTAGATTTGACAAAACTCTGTGGGCCTATGTCGCCCGTCCTGGAACCTCGATCTACCATCAGCAGATCAGTATTATCATTGCCGTTCACAGTTGCTCGATAGTGAACTGTCCTGCACCAAACCAAGCCCTCCTTTTAGTGTTTATGTTCATAACTTACTCCATAAAGAGAGGGAGGGTTTGTTGTGTTCTCGAGGAGGTAGGTCATCTTTTTCCGTTAGCTGTAAGAAGTGCCTAATTCCTGGAAACGAGCCCCTTTTTCGCTATCTGATAGGCAGGTTTTCTCTTCTTCTTATTCTGAAAAATAGCCGCTCCTAATCCTGTCCCAAACCATCGATGAGGCTTTTTTCTTTAGAAGTGGTTTCCATTCCGGCTCTGGCAATCCAAGCAATATGACATAGTTTACTCAACCAACCCGCAAATGTTGCCAACTCGCTAGATATTCAGCACTCGATTAACTCAAAGAAGGCAAACCCGCTTTCAAACTAACCTCGCACATTTCATTTTCTCGCCACACACTCTCCCCGCCCACCTTCAGTCGATGACTTCCTGCGGTACATTACACCACATTATGAACCAAACACGGCTACTTCAAGCCTCTGCCGAGCATGGACTACGTCGTTAATATGTCTATGAACTTTATCTTCATATGACATCTCAAAATCACAGTATTTTCAAGCCCTTCAAGTTATTAAACATAGTTTTTCGTACAAAAAAAACGTTATGTTCTGAAAAAGATATATACAAACTTAATCATTAGTATTCAGAAATATTATTCTTCATTTTCATGTTATTAGAATGTTAATCAAACAAAATGTTTTACCTTCTTTGTTGTGTTGTTGCTGGTGCTGCTTGTTTGATGGCTACTAGTCTTGGCGCACATGCCCTGTTGTGCCGTCTTCAGGAGATTCACTCACCTTCCCTGTCCCTCCAGCTCACGGAATACCTGAATCACTAGAAGAGATGGTAACATAGCTTGGTTGAACAGATAATGATCATCACGAAGCCCACCCGGCTGGATAGAGCTAGCGCTTGGTTCTGGTGAACAAAATACGGCGACAAGTTAAATAAAGTTTTAGAGAAACGTGATCTTGATCTCGCTTTCTATACATTAATGTTCTATGGGATGTAAATGATTCAAAGGTTATAGTAATGTTAAATAACGAAAAGGAAAATAGTAATTAACCAATTGTTTTTTTCCAAATGATAGGCGCATGTTTCTTAGAGGGGGAATTAAGCCTGTACAATGTGATGAAATGAGCTCATTGGAATCTTTATCATAAAAATCATAGTCTTAGGACCCATTTAGGCGACGTGAGAGGGTAAGGCCACTGCAAACACATAAACCAAAGCAGTAATCAATACACACAGATCGTTCTGATTAAAACTAGCGGAATAAGAACTTTAATGACACGATTGTATAGCACACGCGTATTTGTGTTACACGAATAAGGGACTAAAATGTCCTCCAATTTTGATTAAGCTTCTTGTGCCTTGTCAAACAGCCCGGTGTCCCGGGTTTTTTTTGACCAGGACACAAGAACAGCTACTAAAAATATCCCACAGTTGAGTTGAAGAAGTCAGTGAATAATAAAGTTAAGTAAAAGTCAAACTTTCCATAGCATTCCACAAAAAATGATGTCCATTTTTGCTAACTTTTGCTTCCAATCATTTGTAGATTAGATTATAAAATCTGGGAACAGTTCCATTATCTTTTACAGGGAGCTGTAACAGTGTCAGTAATCGGTATAAAGCCAGTACAGAGAATTGCCAGTCAAAAAAGGCCAAGCCCAGGTGTTGTAAATTCAGAAAAAGGAACGTTGTCTAGGAACCGTTTAAGCTCTAAATGAGAAGCAACATGTTTAGTATTCGGCAGTAAGTATTTTAAGCGCAGTTCATTATTTTTATATTTTCAAACAAGTTTATCTTTCTATATTTATATCTAGTAAATAGTGTTAATTTTATATACTATTTGTAATGTTTTAACAAAATCATCCAGTAACATAAGCACATAATGTATGAGGCGAACACAGTGCATTTGCCGTGATATCTATGCACTTTACTGCTGTTTTCTTCAGATCAATGAAAGTTAAGGCTGCGCGCCCATAGGCAGGAGATGGCACGAGTGATGATGCTCTCTTGCCGCCGAAAACAAACACTAGGACAGCCCAAGGGGTTTTACCTTAGTGCACAAAGCGAAGGCGGGCGCGCGGACGGTGCTTGGCGCGACAACAACAAAGTTTGAATTTCCCGCACGAAGGCGGCGCGGGCACGGTGAGCGGTTCACCAACTGTCTGGCGAAACAGTCCGTGATGTCACCAGCCACGCCCCCCACCTATTCCTCGACAGGTCGCACAACATGCAGGCCAGAATCTCGGGGCAAGTACAGGCGCGCCCTGACGTTCCGCTTTTGGTCGCCGTACTCGCACGCCTTAGCACATGTATAAGGCCTAAGGTGTCCAGCCCAAGAAAGTTGTCCTTTGCAATTAGCAACTGCTTAGTAAATCTGGCCGATAGCTACTTTACAACAAAGGATCACAAGAAACATCCAACCAGTTCTCATTATAACTCATTAGAATAATCACTGCGTGATCACCCCCATGGGCCATAAATGTGTGCTAAAAGTCCAGTATTAGCTCATGTTAATGAGAAGTACACGTACACAATTACCCATATTAAGAAGAAGTACTAAGGGTAAATTAAGGGCATTTCCTTGTTTGTTATGGGTACAAACTTGTGTCAGACAAGACCTGAAGTGCGAGCAGCTCGATTGCACAAATGATAAAGGCTATGTATTCCATTTCTATGGGTGTGTAGAGAACGTGCTTCTACACAAGAGCAACAAAAAACACAACTAATAAAGAACAAATGGGCAGCACAAAGGATGTGACAAATTCTGTCAATATGATCTAATATTGTGATAAGACACTTGAAAAATCTATATACCCCAAGTCAAGATTTGGACCATGCTCTCTTTGACCATTCAGCAATGACGAGTGCAGCAAGCATTGGAAAAAAGGTCGAAAAAAGCATCAGGGACCCTTATGTTATTGTACGCGATTTGGTCGCTTTTTAAATAAGAGTGATTTACACTACAATTAGTTTGTCTACGGTTACCAGCAATCTTAAAGCATGTTCGACGACGCCCCATGGCGACCACTTTTTTGGGGAATTGCCACTGGTTTTTGTTCGAATAAGAGTTGCCTCTACTGTAGGAACAAATTCTTGTATCAATGTGTTTACTACTGTCTTAACATCTGCATATAGACAGAGGTATCTCCTATTAATGCTCCTCATATTTAAAACTAAGCAGCAAATGTGGACTTGACTGTACTACAATCTAAATTCCTAAGACTTTGGGCCTCATCCTTTGTCAAACCAATTGCTTCTATAATCAACTCTATTCTGTCTGTAGGCCATATCCCTAAGAAAGAAAAAGATATATATAATGGTGCAGATAGTATAAACAAATGAAGTCTCAAGATAACTCTGCAATGGTGTTACTCACAATTGACAATGTCAATATAAGGCGTATCAGAGACACTTCTCTCTCTGATAGGAGCCCTTTAATGGATACCCCCTCAGAGTGGTGTCTTGATGACGTGTCAGGAAGCTTGTTGGTGGTCAGGTTTTTACTCCCAAGGTTTGTATAAAAAAGAGAGAGAGAACGCACAATAGTATAGTATGGTCTAAAATAGTGTATTAGCAGCAATGAATAGACATATGCATGATGCACTCACATTTCCAAAATGTTTTACGTTCGAGGGAGAGTACTGCTGGTTGTAGAGAGTGCCGGTGTCTTCAGGAGCGGCAGAGCACTTCCGCGTGTGTCACATGTGTCCGCGTCACGTCCTGTGACGTCTCGGGTTGGGGCGGAAGAAGCTGCCCTGCGTGTCCGTCTCCGTGCCAGCACCTAGCTCCAATGATCTCTCCAGCTCAGTCAACTCCCACAGTAGATCGATTCTACGCGTTTCGCTGTGGCTTCTTCAGGAATCCGATTC
>WSYH01014613.1:0-15328 GCA_036426205.1 Ascaphus truei | reverse complement strand
GGCGCATCACAGTCACTGGCGCATCACAGTCACAGGCGCATCACAGTCACAGGCGCATCACAGTCACAGGCGCATCACAGTCACTGGCGTATCACAGTCACTGGCGCATCATAGTCACTGGCGCGTCACAGGAGCATCACAGTCACAGGAGCGTCACAGTCACAGGAGCATCACAGGCGCAGTCGCAGGCTGTTCTGTCACCCCACAGGAGTCACATATTGTAAGGTCATTGGCTTATGTTGCTGTGCTGAGCTGCTTGTTCCTACATTGAACACGTTCAGGGCCATATATAGTAAGCAGTGTATTACAATAGGTGCCTTCGGCACCGGAAGACACTTCACAACCCGTGCCAGTAATTGGACTCCGGCGCCAGAATGTGTGTTATGGAGTAGTAATGCTAAGTAAATGTGGGCCTAAGACGGTCATTCATATCCTTTATATAAAGCCCAGGTGTTCCTATCAGGGCAGCTGTGCCCCCGTACAAGCCAAAATCCCCTCTTGGCTCCACAATAAGACTCTTTTACATGGAGTTTGAGACGCTTTCTGCTGAGACCTGTGTGTTTTAGCGCTGTGATATTCCTGGTGAAGGCGGCGCCTTGATCTGGTTCTGATATCTCCTAAAAGGAATGGATTGAACTTTCAGAGAAGATGCTTTAGTGTCAGCACGTTGTCTCTTTTCCAGTTATAGTTTTAGTGGTTTCATAAAACAAATATGGACTGGGTGATTTGTCTTGTACTGGGAAATATGCCCACTGCAAAGGAATAATGGCTTCCAGCAGAATATCTGATTACAGGAACTCGTAGGAATAAAAGTAACAGAAACGTAGCTTGTCACTGCTTATAGGGATGCTACAGTATATGATTACAGGCAGTCCTCGGTTATCCGACACAATGCGTTACTCAAAATGGCGTCGGATAGCGAAGCGTCGTAAAGCGAATCACTTTTTCCCATAGGAACACTGTCTAAATGAAAGGTTCTGTTCCTGAAGGCATTTTTAACACTAAAATACACCAAATATTTTACGCAGGCAATAAGATATGCAGCACACACATAAATTATGATGTAAAGATTCTATTTATTAAATCCAGAACTGAATAATAAAACTGTTAGACATGTTTAAGGGCCTAAATACACAACTATACCTTCACACGGACTCATCTGTATCATTTCCCCGACTGCAGCCTTCTGATTGACATAACTTTGCAAAGCGTTGTAAGAGCGTCGGATAAGCCATTTTGGCGTCGTAAAACTGCCCACAGGGATGCATTGGACAGCGTCGGATAAGCCATTCGTCGTAAAACGAAGACTTACTGTATAACAAACCATGTGTCATTTCTGACTGATAATTATGTTGCAATCAAAATGTGGATTAACAACCAGTTAACTAACTATAGATGAGGACAATGAAATGAACTAGAGATGTTTTGTGTGAAGTTATGCGTAATAAGTATAAGGATGAACATTCAGGGGCAAAATATTACAGGCTGTTGACTCCCTATGGTGATTTAACAACTAGCCAATATATTTGCTAGGTAAAGCACACAGGCACTAGAGATGCCTTTAATCCTGGTACCGTGGCTCACCATTTATTCATTTGTTAACCACAAGGCCACTTCTTTGTAACAGCTAAATAAGAGTATTATTGAAACTGAATCCAATCATAATTTAGGGTTAGGTTAGGTGGAACAATTCTCCAATGAGTATACATTGAATTAGATGCACCTCTGTTCCCTTGGAGGTTCCAGAATGACATATTTTAACAGGTTAAATTAAGTAAGTACACGCTTGGGTAGCAATTACTCTTACATGTATAAATGCAGTTTGTATTTTGCTGTTAAGTTAAAAGATGTACGTATTGAAGATCTGGACATTTGTGCAGTAGTGATAAAGGGGCGGAGTGCTCTGCTGTTTCTCGTGAATGAATGATATTGGCATTTTTTGCACAATACATATGTGAATACTGCCTGAAGTTAATGTTGAACTTTTTTATGGTTGCTCACGTTTTGCCCGGCTCTTTGCACTCCCTAACTATTAACCCGTTTTATAATGCTGTTATCCTAGACCTGTAAAAGACAGATTACCTGTGCATTTATATATGTGCATGTTAAAAAATGCCACTTGTGATTTTACTGCATTTCGGTCCTGTTGCTTGAGGTATATTAGGCTCCTGCACATCTAGATTCTATAGTGTCAATTATATGGTGTCTCCCACACACTCGTGTTGCTTGTTTTAGGTCCTGATGAAGGTTTTAGTATGAAACCAAAACGTTGATTTTTTTCAAATAAATATGTAAGTTCTTTCTGATTATTCTGTTGTCTGGGACATGCTTTCCCCATGTTGTGCGTATTGTGCTGTATACACAGGCGGTGCACCCGTGCCATCTCTGCTTTCTACCTTTCTTTAAAAAAACAAGTTGAGTGTGCAAGGGTGTATATTATTCTTCCCACTCATTTGTCACATCATTTTGGTGAGACTTAAATTGAGTCTTGCGTATTAATTCTGGGATCATTACATTGAAATGTCCTATTTATGAACCTGCACACATTGCTCATTTGGGCGAGTATGCAAATATTCCTATAGCAGGGTAGCTAAGAGCCGAATTTGGGAGATAGAAACATGAATCCAGTTTCTGATAATCATTGAGTGTTTGAAAAAGATCTCTGTATTTTGTAGTTGTTTTCAGCTAGACACTGTAATTCGAATTATTTCAGGTGATTTGCAGACTGTGTGCAGACAGTAATTCTTTGTAATTAAAACGAGATCGGCGCACACACAGGTAAGCCCACCTGCGGCTCACCTCCGGTCTTTTAATGAGCTGCTGTTGTCTTGTTGCAATTCACAAGTTACAGCTTCAAAAGATACAGAACAGCACAGTGAGCGAAGAGGCGTCTAATGATAGGGATATCAGGCATATCCTATTTAACACTTAACACAAACTAGGTGTACTCCTGTTTCTGTGTGTCCCGATTTCAGCAAATGGCTTCTGTTAGTGACTGTTTTATTTCTTGTGTTTTATGATTAATATAAACTTTTTTAAGGCATATACTGGTATCTGTTCCTTTCAGGTACAAATGGTGAAGCTGGGTTGCAATCTTAAACTAGTGTCTGGTTGACATAAATGGTGGTTGTAGGAAGTAATAAATTGAGAGTTACTTCTCGTAGCTACACCAGGCAATGCAACTACTGAAGGCAACAGATTGTTTAACAATGATGTACACTTGGTGATGGAGACGAAACCAGGTTTGTAGCAGTGCTCCGACACATCTCACAGATTGTGACAAGGAGCATTAAGCACCTACAGTATTTTCTGCTTGTGGGAGACCCCTGGGTGACTGCCTCATTACATTGATATCTATATCCCTCTGCAAAGTCGCTCCTGCATCAAAGAAATGAAAAGTACATGTTTCCTAAACGATAATAATAATGATAAAAAAAACACAATTTAATCCAGTCAAAAGTGTAGGAAAAGTGACTGCAATGTAGAATATGTATATATGAACGTACATTTCATTTGATCTTTTCAAAGAAAAATATATGCTTTTACTATGACTTGATTAACTTGAAATGTAATAATCTTTGTTTCCTCTGAAAGGAAAGGTGTGATCTAGTGCTAACTAAACTTGCAACTTCTTTTATTAGTTATATTAGTCAACCTACTGAACAAAACCCAGACACATAATTACTCATGTTTTTTCCTGGAGTTCTCTGAGATGTTACATTGCTAAGTGAAAGTTATGTGCTATGTGTGTTAGATGTGCTGTAGTTGTGTTCCGGATGTAGTCTGCGTTATGTGCTGTGTGTGTTAGATGTGCTGTAGTTGTGTCTCGGATGTAGTCTGCGTTATGTGCTGTGTGTGTTAGATGTGCTGTAGTTGTGTCTCGGATGTAGTCTTCGTTATGTGCTGTGTGTGGTGTTGAGTGCTTCATGTGGTGTCCTGGCGATGTAGTCTGCGTGGTCTGTGCGTGTTGTGGGGGGTAGATGTGCTGTAATTTTGTCTGCGGATGTAGTCTTGCGTTATGTGCTTGTGTGTGTTAATGTGGCTAGTTGTGTCTCAAGTTGTAGTCTGGCGTTATTGTGCTGTGTTGTGTTGTATTGTGGGGTAGTTGTGTCTCGATTAGTCTGCTATGTCGGTAGGGTTGTGTGTTAGATGTGCTGTAGTTTGTGTTCGCATGTAGGCGAGTCGGCGTTATGTTACGGGTTTGGTTGATTTACTTGTGCCTGTGTTTTTCTCGGATGTAGTCTGCGTTATGTGTCCGTGTTGTGTTATGTGCTGTCGATTGTGTCTCGGGTTGTAGTCTGCGTTATGTACGCGTGTGTGTTAGAGCTGTAGGGTATGTGTCCTCGGATGTATCTGCGTTTATGTGCTCGTTTGTGTGTAAGATGTGCGTAGGTGTGTCTCGGATGTAGTCTGCGTTATGTGCGTGTTGTGTAATAGATGTGCGTTAGTTGTGTTCGCGTGTAGTGCTGCGTTAGTGAGCTCGGTGTGTTGAGAGTGCTGGTAGTCGTTTCGCTAGGATGTAGTCTGCGTTCTGTCTGGGTGGTTGTGTATTGCGTGTAGTTTGTTGTGCGGATGTAGTCCTACGCGTATGATGCTGTGTGTGTTATGATCGTGCTTAGTTGTGTATACCCGGTGTAGACGTGGCGTTATTGTCGGTGTGTGTTAGAGTGGTTAGGTTTGATTGCGCTCGGGTGGATTACTGTGCTGTTGTTAGATGTGTAGTTTGCCATGTCCGGTGTGTTTAGATGTTGGTGTGCTGTAGTCTGTTGCTGGCCTAAGCTGTTGTGTCCCTAGTTTTCGCCCCGCGTTATGTCGCTGTGTTATTTGTAGTTGCCTGTCCTCGGATGTATCTGGTATTTAGTTTGTAGGTGTCTCGAGTTGTGCTCGAGGTCGTGCGTCTCAATGTATGTTGTGTGTTAGATGTGCGTATTGTGTCTACGGATGTCCGCGCTTGCTTTGTGACTGTGTGGGTTGATGTCTGTAGTTGTGTCTCGGATGATAGTCGGATCGTGCTGTGTGTGTATGTGCATGTGTTGTCGGGATGATCTGTTCTGATGTGCTGTAGTTGTGTCTCGTATGTAAGTCTGCCGTTATGTGCTGTGTGTGTTATATGTGATGTAGTTGTGTTCCGATGTAGTCTGCCGTTATGAGCTGTGTGTGTTGATGTGCTTAGTTGTGTCTGGGTGTCTTGGATTTAGTCTGCCGTTATGTGCTGTGTGATGTTAGATGTGTCTGTAGTTGTGTGTTCCGGATGTCAGTCTGCGGTTATCTTGCTGTGTGTGTTAGATGTGCTGTAGTTTGTGTCTCGATGTAGTCTAACGTATGTGCTGTGTGTGTTAATGTGCTGTAGTTGTGTTTCCGATGTAGTCTGCGGTTTATGTGCTGTGTGTGTTAGATGTGCTGTAGTTGTGTCTCCGGATGTAGTCTGCGTTATGTCGCTGTGTGGTTAGTTGTGCTGTAGTTGTGTCTCGGATGTAGTCCTGCGTTATGTGCTGTGTGTGATGCTGTATTGAGATGCTCGCTGTATCTGCTTAGTGTCTCGATGATGTAGTTAATGCTTGTGTTCCATGTAGTCCGTTTGTGAGTGTGTGTTAGATGGTGCTGTAGTTTGTCTCGAGATTTAGTCTGGCGTATGTGCCGATGTTGTGTTAGATGATGTCTGATAGTTGGTGGTATCTTCGGATGTAGGTCTCGTATGGTGGCTGGGTGTGTGGTAGTATTGCTGGGGGCGTGTTTGTGTCTCGGAAGTGAAGTCTCGCGTTTATTGATGCTAGTGTGTTAATCTGAGTTGTTTTCCGGGATGCTATGTCTTGTGGTTAGTCTCGGGTTGCGATGATCGCGTAGTGCCGTGTTGCGTTATATGTACTGTGTTGTGTTTGGTAGTTCTAGAGTATGATCGGTGTGTTAATGTGTGTATCACATGATGTAGTACCTCGTCTTAAGATTGCTTATGTTGTGGTGAGTTAATTGCTGTGAGTTTGTGTGCTCGAGATGTAGCTCGTGGCTGTAGTGTTCGAATGCTGTAGTCGATGTCTGAGGAGGTTATGTGCGTTTAGTTGTAGTTCACGGTGTAGTCCGGTTTGTGGCATTGTGGTTCAGATGTGCTGTAGTTTGTTTCCGGATGTAATCTGCGTTATTGTCCTTGTGTGTTAGATTCGTAGTGTGTTGGATCAGATGGGTGGGTATTGGTAGGTGTAGTATCGAATGAAGTCTCTTGCGTTAGTAAACTGTGCAGTTGGCTTATGTAGTGCGTAAATGTGCTGTAAGTTGTGATTCTCAGGATGTAGTCGCGTTATGTGCGTGGTGTGTTAGATGTGCTGTAGTTTGGTCTCGGATGTAGTCACTGCGTTATGTGCTGTGTGTGTTAGATGTGCTTTTAGTTTGTGTCTCGGATGTAGTCCTGCGTTAATGTTGCTGTGTTTGGTTAAGAATGTGCTGTAGTGTGTCTCGGATTTATCTGCGTTATGCGTTGTGTAGAGCGTGTTTAAGATGTGCTGTAGTTGAATGTCATCGGATTAGTCTGCGTTATGTGCTATGTGTGTTAGATGTGCTGTAAGTTGTGTCTCGATCTGTAGTTCTGACGTTATATGTGCTTGTTGTGTGTTAGATGTGCTGTAGTTGTTGTGATCTCGATGTAGTCTCGTTATTGCTGGTGTGTTTAGATGTGCTGTAGTTGTGTTCCGATGTAGTTGCGTTATTTGCTGTGTGTTAAGTGTCTGAGTTGTGTCCGGATGTAGTTGCTGCGTTAAGGTGCTGTGGTGTGTTAATGTGCTGTAGTTGTGTCTCGGATGTAGTCTGCGTTTGTGCCTGTAAGTGTGATAGAATGTGCTGTAGTTGCATTGTCTCGGATGTAGTCTGCGTTATGTGCTGTGTGTGTGTATACGTGTGCTGTAGTTGTGTCTCGGATTAGTCTGCTGTATGTTGCTGTGTGTGTTAGATGTGCATGTAGTGTGTCCTTCGGATGTAGTCTGCGCTTATGTGCTGTGTGTGATTAGGATGTGCTGTAGTTGTTGATTCCTCGGATGTAGTCATGCGTTATGTGCTGTGTTGTAGTGGTTGCATTATGCGGTAGTTGTTCCGGATGTAGTCATGGCGATTATGTGCTTGTGTGTATGATGTGCTGTAGTTGTGTCTCGGATGTAGTCTGCGTTTATGTGCTGTGTGTGGTTATAGTGTGTAGTATAGTGTCTCGATGTAGTCTCTTATGTGCTGTGTGTAGTTGCTGTAGGGTAGGTTCCGGGTAGTTCTGCTTATGGCTGTGTGTGTTAATGTGCATGTAGTGTGTCTCGGATTCAGGCATTGTGTAGTCTGCTGTATGTGTGACTGTCGTGTGTTAGAATAGTGCTGTGATTTGGTGTTATCGCATGTGTAGTATCTGTGTATGTGCTGTGTGTTGATAGAATTATGAGATGCTGTAGTTGTGGTTCATGGATGTAGTCGCGTTATGTGCTCGTGTGTGTTAATTGTGCTGTAGTTTGTAATGATTCTACTGGTAGTCAGTCTGTTGTTATTATGGCTGTGTTGTTATTGATGTTGCTGAGCGTAGAAGTTTGTGTCTCGGATGTAGTCTGCGTTTTATGGATTCTCTGTGTGTTATGTGTGTAGTTTGTGTTACGAGAGTAGTTGCGTTATGGCTGTGTGTGTTAGATGTGCTGTAGTTGTTTCGCGGATGTAGTCTGCGTTATGTGCTGTGTGTGTTACATGTGCTGTAGTTGTGTCTCGAGTGTTGCGATTATGCTGTGTTGTGTTAGATGTCTTGTAGTTTGTGTCTCGAGATGTTAGTCCTGAATCGTTATGGTGTCTTGTGTAGTAGATGTGCTGTTACCGGTTGTGTCTCGGATGTAGTCGCGTATAGTGTTAGTGTGTGTTACATGTGTAAGTTTGTGTCTACGTGATGTAGTCTGCGTTAATGTTGCTGGTGTTGTAGATGGTGCTGTAGTTGATGTTCCGGATGTAGTCTGCGTCTAAGTGTAGGTGGTTTAGATGTGCTGTAGTGTGTGCTAGGATAGCTAGTATCTGCGTTATGATGCTGTGTGTGTTAGATGTGCTGATAGTTGTGTCTTCGGAGGTAAGTCTGAGTATATGTGCTGTAGTGTGGTTAGATGGTGCTGTAGTTGTGGCCGATGTAAGTCTGCGTTATGATGTGTTTGATGTGTGGCTGTTTGGATAGTGCTTATGTAGTTTGTTGATGCTTGACGTATTCGGAGTAGTCTGAGCTTATGTGGCTGTGTGTGATTGATGTGCTGTAAGTTGGTGTCTTGGATGTAGTCTGCGTTTGTGCGTGTTGTTAGATGTGCGTAGTTGTGTTCCGGATGTAGTCTGCGTATGGATGTGCTGTGTTGTGGTAGATGTTCTGTTATTGTGTCGTGAGTAGTCTGCGTTTCTATTTGCTCTGTGTAGATTGATTGAGTGTGTTGGATGTACATATGTGGTGCTGTTAAGTTGTAGTTGTGTTGCGAGTATCGTTAGTGTCTGTGTTATTACATGTGCTGTTAGTTTTCTAGTTAGCATCTTAGTGCTGGTGTGTTAGATGTTATGGTCCAATGTAGAGTCTGCGTTACCTGTGCCGTGGTGTTAGATGGGCTGTGTGTGGGTTCTGGTTGTACATTTATCATAGCATAGATGAGGTTGAAAAAGAACTTCCGTCCATCAAGTATTCAACCTATGCTAAATTTTAGACAAACAGAATACTTTATCTTTATCTATTACTTATTGAATCCACGTAGGAAGGCAAACAACAACAAACCCCATTAAGGTGGAAAAATTAAAAATTCCTTCCTAGACATCCAGACATTGGCAATCCGATATTAAATCCATGGATCAAATACATCCTAAATCCCATGATACTATATTTGGTATATGCCCTGTATACCGTTCCCCATCTAAAAGCAGATGTCCCAACCCAACTTTGGGTTTGTGAACAATCGTAATAGATTATCTGGCCAGTCACTGTCTCCATGGGATAATGAACACCACATTGTAACTGCCCTTACTGTAAAGAACCAACTTTCCTTTGTTCTGTCGAGTAAAATTTCTTCCATTCCCAACCTTAAGGCGATTTACCCACCTTTGACGAGTCCTGTTGTAAACATAGCCCTGGGATGACTAGTCTTTTGAGAAGCGCCCTTTGTCTTATTGTCCCCGAATTATATGGTTGATATATTATAGGGTGTCATTATCACAGACCCCTCTAAGACAGCCCGATCTTTTCAATGGTATAAATTCAATCTTGATTTCGTAGCTCGTCCTCAGTACTTAGAATGTCCATTCACCCCTTATATTAAATTTGGTGGCTCTCTCTCTGCACTCTCTCTAGTTCCATATAATGTCTTCTCTCTAGATTGGTGCCCAAACCTTGTACTCCATAGTTCAAGTGTGGTCTTAACTAATGACATTAGTAAAAAGGGGGCTTAATTATGTTTACTATCCCCTTCCATCCATTGCCGTTTGATGCATGATAAGTTCTTGTTTTGCCTTTGCAGCTACTGAATGACATTGGCCACTATTGCTAATACCTGTGTCTACAAGCATTCCTAAATTCCTTCTCCATCAAGGATTCCCCAATATATCCCCTATTAATTGTTAGTTGCCTGTTTATTCTTGTATCCCAAATGCGATAACCTTACATTTATGTGTATTAAACCTCATCTGCCATTTACCTGCCCACGTATGTCTGCGTATGTGATCCGTGTGGGTTGATAGTGGCTGTAGTTGTTTCTTGGATGTAGTCTGCGTTATGTGTGCTGTGTTGTTAGATGTCTGCAGTTGGTCCTCATGATGTAGTCTCGCGTTAGTGCTGTGTGTGTTAGATGTGCTGCAGTTGTTTCTTGGATGTAGTCTGCGGTTAGTTGCTGGTGTGTTAGATGTGCTGCAGTTGTGGTCTCGGGATGTATGTCTGCGGTTATGTTGCGTGTGTGGGTGTTAGATGTGCTGCAGTTGTTTCTTGGATGTAGTCTGCGTTATGTGCGCGTGTGGGGTGGATGATGGTGCTGTAGTCGTATGTTTCTTGTGATAGTAGTGCGTTTAAGCAGCGTGGAAGAAATGGTAAAGACAGGCCTGCTGTAGGTTACACATCAATGTTAAGGTGATATGTGTAGAGGTTTAAGTGAAGTTGCACACTAACTGCATTATGTAGAAGTGTTGCTCCACGCTGGTGCTAACTATGCTGTACGTGTTAATTCAGCCCCTTGCAGGCTCTGCCAAGGGGACTCCACAACCCCCTAAAAGAGTGAGCTCCTTGCAGAGAGAGCTCACAAAGACAGAGAAAACAATGTGCAGAGAGCACACCGAGCCGCTGATAAATGTATTAGTAAGAACCCACGAGGGATATTTCATCACACATTAAAAAACAATATATGACAATGACACTAACAAATAAATAAAGATGCAATTTTAATAAATACACTAAATTGCCCTAAAAATAAATGACATGCCTAAGGAATGGAGAGTGGGCGGGAGAAGCTCGCCAGTCAGCTGGGTGCTGTATTGTTAGGTTGCTGGCCCATCTCTCAACAAGGGAATCGTAGGCTGTAGGAAGGTCCCTCACTCGGTCACTAGACGTGCCAAGACCGCAACAGAGTCTCCCACCTCTCCCAGCTGAGAATCCATGGGGCAGCCTCACTGACCTCTACGCGTTTCGCACGTAGTGCTACGTCGTATCATTAGGTGGCTGTTGGGTAACATTGTAGGCACATACTTATTGTTACAATTCCTATTTAGAAAGGACACTGCTGTCCACCTTTGAAGTATCTCCGTTATAATGCGCTGTAATCCTGACCACGGTTTATTTTCCATTCCTTGTTATTACAAGGGAAAACTTTATTTGATTATCTACCCTTGGTAGATAACAAAGACAAAAATACTCAATGCTACATCCAATGTGACAGAATACATGGTTTAATACTTCAATGTTAGTTCTCATAAGTAAGGGTCATTTGTTAAACACTTTGGCCAAAGCGTTTAAGGCCTTGCCCCGCTGTGGCGGAGCGCTGCAGCGCACGAGAGCCCTCCCCACAATGGCGCTGGCCCGCTGCAAGGGGGGCCGCAGCGCTCGGAGCGAGATTTGCCCTGCTCTCAATAATTGAAAGCAGGAACTCGCGTCGAGCGTTAGGCACGCCCCCCGGCGGTTCAGCCAATGAGGGCGAACCTGCTGGGGTACTTAATGTGCCGCGCCCCCCCCGTCACTCCCCCCGCCCGCCCCCCCCCCCCGTTCTCTCTGCCTGCAGTGAGCTGGCAGCCGGGGAATCGGCTGAACCGCCGCCACTCTCTCGCGGGCGCGCGTTACAGCGGCGATACCGTGGCCTAAGCCTGCGCCACGTCACGGCATGGACCAGTATGCACACGTCACGGCATGACCAGGTGCTCAGCCATGTCACGTCATGACCAGTAGTGCATCACTTCACCCAGGACTGACCAGTAATGCGAGCCACGTCACGGGTCATGACCTTATAGGCGCCGCACGGTCACGCATGAGCCAGTAGAGCCACATCACGGCATGACCAGTATGGCAGACACGCCACGGCATGACCAGTATGCGCCACGTCACGGCATGACCAGTATGCAGCCACGTCACGGCATAACCAGTATGCAGTCACGTCACGGCATGACCAGTATGCAGCCACGTCACGGCACGACCAGTATGCAGCCACGTCACGGCATGACCAGTATGCAGCCACGTCACGGCATGACCAGTATGCAGCCGCGTCACGGCATGACCAGTAAGCAGCCACGTCACGGCATGACCAGTGTGCAGGTCCTAACACTACCTGTGAGTATTCTCGTTTCCCTCTGCAGTGGAGGGAGAATGGCCACAAAGGGCCTGTCCTGCACAGGAACATGGATTTACCATGTGGACAGCGCCACCGACAGCTTTCCCAGGGCCCTGGACTAGAGTTTCCACCCCACACCCCCGTGGCCTTGCGACCTCCCCCCCACCCCCACCTCTATCACACCTCCTCGCTCTCACCACCTCTATTCCCTCCTCTCCCCATGTATTTCTCTCTCTTCTGTCTCTCACTCTTTCCACCTCTCTTTGTCACTTGCTCTGACTCTTCCTCTCACCCCCCTTCATCTTCTCTCCCCCTCATCCTCTCTCTCCCCCTCATCCTCTCTCTCCCTGACTGCTCTGCCCCGCTGCTCTGCGACTGCTCTGCCCCTCCCCGCCCTCCTCCGCCGCTCTGTGACTGCTCTGCCTCCGCCGCTCTGCGACTGCTCTGCCCCGCTGCTCTGCGACTGCTCTGCCCCGCTTCTCTGCGACTGCTCTGCCCCGCTGCTCTGTGACTGCTCTGCCTCCACCGCCCTCCTCCGCCGCTCTGTGACTGCTCTGCCTCCATTGCCCTCCTCCGCCGCTCTGCGACTGCTCTGCCTCCGCTGCTCTGCGATTGCTCTGCCTCCACTGCCGTCCTCCGCCGCTCCGTGACTGCTCTGCCTCCTCCACCATCATCCGCCGCTCTGCGACTGCTCTGCCTCCTCCACCATCATCCGCCGCTCTGCGACTGCTCTGCCACGCCGCTCTGGGACTGCTCTGCCTCCACTGCCCTCCTCCGCCGCTCTGCGACTGCTCTTCCTCCACCGCCCTCCTCCGCCGCTCTGCGACTGCTCTGCCTCCACCGCCCTCCTCCGCCGCTCTGCGACTGCTCTGCCCCCGCCACTCTGCGACTGCTCTGCCTCAGCCGCTCTGCGACTGCTCTGCCTCCGCCACTCTGCAACTGCTCTGTGCCGCCACCCTCTGCAGCAGTTGTCGCCCTCCTCCGCACGCTTTCTGCACTGCGACTGCTCTTTTTTTCCGGCCTCCCGCGATTCGCGTTACCATCACCATCCTCTCCTGCCGCCGCACCCCAAAATGTGTCGCCTGTTGTTGCCTGTTGTCCGCTTAAAAACGGCGTACCCCACATTCCTGGTGACAAAAAGCCCTGGCTATAATAAATATAATTTGTAGTAATAACAGCATGTTCTTGTGTACGCAGCGCTTTACAGAGACATTTTGCAGACACAGTCCCTGCCCCATGGAGCTTACAATCTGTTTTTGGTACCTGCGGCACAGGGAGATAAAGTGACTTGACAAGTCACAAGGAGCCGCCACCGTGCTGTACCAGGTTCCCCTGCTTCAGCACGGTGCCAGTCAGTGTCTTTACTCACTGAGCCACGCCTTCTCCCTATAGATAATATAAGCTAATATGGCCATATATATATATATATATATATATATATATACAGTATATATAATATACTGCTTTGGTTATGTAATGTAAAGTTTCCACTTAATTTGCAGAAATGTGAGCACTTATCTGGTAGCAAAGATACAGCGACACTGCCACTGTGGTAATGTTTGTATTACTTAATTAATTCTATATTTAACATAGACATAGGGCGAGAACCATACAGTAACATAGAGATAGGGTGAGAACCATACAGTAACATAGAGATAGGGCGAGAACCATACAGTAACATAGAGATAGGGCGAGAACCATACAGTAACATAGAGATAGGGCGAGAACCATACAGTAACATACACACTAAACATTTTTGTGTGTTCATTTTATTTTTAAAAGATTTTCATATCGAAATGATGCCAATATAAAATGCCTGAAGGAATCCACTCGTAACAGTATGCGTGTGCATGCGTGTGCATGCGTGTGCATGCGTGTGCATGCGTGTGCATGCGTGTGTATCTTGGCTGGCCATAGCGTACTCTGTGCATATTGTTTCAAAGTACTTGATCATTTTTTTCTTCACGCATTTTGTGTACATGTTAAATAGCCATCGCTCCCATTGAATATGGGAATATGGAAATGGTAGTCTTTATGCTTCCGCCTGCTCTTTTCTGCCCATTCAGCCTCCGAGGTGGCCGTTCACAATATGGACTTTACAAAAATAGGGAAAAAAATACTTTCCACATAATTAGGGTCCCGAGCGATTTAGGAAACCATATGCACGGAATTGGTGCGTGGCCCCTGTCCTATGGGGGGATGTCAGGTTGAATTCTTATCAGCACGAAGGTCACTGCCATGATCCCGCCATGATTTTCAATGGCTTAAGATGAGGTGATGACTTCAGACAATGGTGCCACACTCTCCAGCCGGAGACACCCGCCTCACTCGCCGCACCAGTTGCAGCAGTTAATTAAAATGCTAAAAATAGGAGCCTGTGATACAAATTGCAGCCTGTTGTCCAACAAAGACCAAGCATGTGTAGCTTTGATAGCCAAGTTTATAGCGCTTGTTATGGAGGTTAGTTAGAGGAGAGCGAAAAGTAAAGCTTTTTCAATGCTGATCCCCAGTCACTCTGGGCCTCTGGCCATTCGCTAGCTGTCTCATTTGCATTATGAATGACATTAGTGAGCTAACAAGGTTATTGGGTATTGAAATGTTCTCATGTGACCACACGTGGAATCAGACCTACAGCAGTGCTAGTTGGCAGGGGCACTGTGACTCTTTATGCAGCTTCCAAAGAGGAGAATTTCCATAAGTGCATGAATTGCTCTAGAAAATAAGTGGTGTGTATACATAGTGCATACATTTTAATGAGCCTTACATGCTAAATGTGTAGATAATGTACCTGCCTGCATTACATTGTATCCTACAGTGAACTCCCAAAGCAAAAAGGACTAGCATGTTCTGTATGCACGGGATTCCCCCCCAGCCGCTGTGGCTAATGCATGTTTTGGCGCGGTACGTTCCTGCCGTTCTGACTGTTGTGCCTGTTCCTGCAGACTTTAACTTTGCCATGTACCCACCGTCAATGATAGCCACTGGAAGCGTAGGAGCCGCACTCGGCGGGCTGCAGTTTGATGATGGACAAAGGTCACTCTCTGGCGATGGTCTCACAGAACATTTGGCCAAGATCACTAGCACAGATGTGGTGAGTATCCTGTTCATCTCTTTCCCATGATATTTGTAAATTTGAGTGTTAATAGCGTCCATGGAAAAAGTGATAGAGATAACACACACAAATCTCTATAAAGCCTTGGAATTTCCCCTAAACGCTACGTATTGTATTTGCAGCTGTGTGTGAGAAATAATACTTTGTTCAGATCCTGTGTTAGTGACATTTATCTGGAATGAAATATTCTTTTAGTTGCATTTTTTAGTAGCAGATACAAGAGCTTTATTCTCTTCTCTTAATCTTTACATCGGGCAGAAGGTATTTGCCCCATTACCCATGCATGAGCTGATGTACTGTCCAGCTAGTGGCAGAGGGGCTGCGCTTTCATTCAGGACCTCGCTGGCAGACTCGTCATCACATTTTCATGCATTTGGGTCTTTGTAGAACAGTGGATTTCTGATTTGTCCCCCCTGATACTTTGCACAGCGCAGGTTCCCCCCCCCCC
>WSYH01014612.1:0-15328 GCA_036426205.1 Ascaphus truei | reverse complement strand
GATTTCTTGCTTTTTTGAGCAATCCTCATGCATGATTAACCAGCGGATAAAGTCTTATTTACCATTGTTCACCTTTCTAGATAGATTGGGGTATTATTGCACTATCCCTGTGTGAGGTCTGTACATAGATATTATTTGTGTTGGTTGTAATTCAACAGAGCGAGTGTAACTTGTTTTATAGACAAATCTATTTAATAAGATACACTGTAATATAAGCAACAACAATGTTGTGTGTGTGTTTTCACTGATTGCTGGGGACCATACTATGTATCCTAATATACATTTTCCTGGACTTTGGGGCCTTCTTACCCTGTGCACCCTTACATATTAACATAACTTATTGGGTATAATCCTGTGTGCTGTCGACCTTTTGGTACATGTACTGTATATTAAACTTCTATTACACAGATTTTCAAAAGAAATCATGTGGAAGTACTTTTCTGTTTATTACATTTGCACATGCATTGATTATTACTTTAGTTGGACATTATAAATATCAGCATGACAATATGAATAGCCCTTTGAGAAATATTGATTATAAACAATAAACATTTATATGGGGACTCACAAATAACTGTATGGTCGTAATCAAAAATACATTTATTAAAAAAAAGTACTTCTTAATCTGATCATTGCAGTTTTTTCAATGTCGTGAATTTCTTTCTTTTCCTAGTTATGGACTCTTGAAAAAGAACTAAAAATGCAATATGCACTGTGTATTTTGTTGACCTTTGCCAATCTAGACATCTACTGTATCTAAAATATGGTAGTTTCAATACTGAGACAACGCGCGCCGTACATAAGTGAGCGGGCCTTAAATGCAATCCAAGCAGCAGGTTAAAAAATATATATTATATACACACATAAATATATAATATATAGATATATATATATATATATATATATATATATATATATATATAGATATATATTATATATATAGTTTATTGTGTTATAATATATATATTTTAACCTGCTGCTTGGGATATATATATGGATTATATACTATATATAATATATATATATATATACAATTTTAATACATGCAGCCTTTCATTACCTTTATTGAAATGAATTACTTAAGCTGCCCGATTGATTCGGTCTCCCGGTGATTGATTAGCAAAATCCTGATTCCCGGTTCATCAATGAATGCCTTTCCAGTTCCAATCAACCTTTCAGTCCGTGTAACTCAGCGCTGCAATGTATTCATTACATTCCTAAGGTAACATTAGCTCAAACTGCTGGGAATATTTGCAACACTTATCACAAAAAGAACGTTTTGCAAGATCTTACACTGCAGGGGAGGCGACTAAAACCTGCTATAGAAATAAAGGATACTCGCATATTAAACTCATTAAAAGAAAGAGTTGATAAAAAATTTTTAATAAGTATTATCTACATACTACAGAACGATTTATTAAAAAAAAAAAACACACATAGAATTTGCATGGATTGCTTCTTTAAATTATTAACAGTCCTTATCAACTTGAAACAATTGCTGAGAGACCCATTGCATCCATGATGTAGGATTCCTCGTTAATACCAATACTGACCTCTGACATGTCTGTGTAAATTTAGAAAACAGAGACACAATCACTTCACACTATGCTGTTGCCCAGAAGCCTGACACAAAACATATCAACTGTGGACAAAGGAAAGAGGAGAATTGTGAATTGTTTAGTTGGGTGTGATACACAAAATACCGCAAAGCCAAATAGATTATAGACTATGCAATATGTGTTTCTAGACAGAATATACTATCTTTAAGTTTAGTAAAAAAAACTAATGGACAGTGTATCCTTAAGACAGAAAGCCTCAATTACATGTAACAGCACATTTATAGTATATCACACAGACCCCCGACCACCCCCCCCCCCCCCCCCCCCCAACACCAATAAAGACATTCCCTCTGGCCACAGACTACTTCTATTACACATAAGCTTGAAACACCAGCCCCCTTTAGTTTGTCATTAAATCACAAATGTGGATTTGATTATCTACTGTACAAATTGTCAAATTCCTTTCCTCCAGAGACATTTTGGGATAGGACCCATATTTATTACTACGGAAGACCCTTCTGGAAACAGAAGACATTTTACAGTCCCCCATCTAGTGATTTTCTTAGCATAGAACCACTTTAGTACAAATGGGCCTTAAATCCTTTGGTTAAAAATGTCTGTGGAAACTTGCGAGAAAGAAAAAGCTAAGATAAACAAATGGGGACGGGTACAAGTCTCAACATTTTTTTTTTTTAAATAGAGAAAAACCCATAATATACACACACACAACCACACAACACACACACACCACAACACACACACACACACACACACAACACACAACACACACCCAACACAACACACACACACCACACCACACCTTTTAAGATACAGTATTGTCCTATCGTAGTCAAAAAATAGTTCATTTTCATGAGTACAACATTTGATGCTCAATAATGCAAAACGTCCACAATCAAATTAACTAAAAGATGTGTCTAACTTGAACAAAAACAATGCAGCGAGTGCCAAGTGAAGGTATAAAGAACACATTGGTTCATGTACAGTAGCCAGCGGCACCATCTTTTGATTCATGTTGATCAGAGGAAGGCAAAACAGTTACAGTAGCCAAGGGTACAAAAGAAAATACCTAGCTCCAACCACTTCGAATTTTTAGATATGTGTGCTACACAGGGTGATCAGATATAGCCAGAGATAACATGATTGTGTTTAGAGAAAACTCCCATGTAGAAAAGACCCTATTTGTGGTGCACAACAGAGCCTATCTAGTTATATTATGTAGGTCTGGGGAGCACAGCTGAAAGGATGTAAAAATATTAAACGTTTATTAAGAATCAAATAATAATAATAAAAAGAAACAAAAAGTAAATCTGTAAAACATGTACTGTTGTAGATCTAGTGACGTAATTGCAAACCAGTTTTTGACCGTGTTTGTCTTACTGGTACTGCAAAAATTCCACTCTGATAGGCACTACTATTGCCCTTTTCACGGTGGAGAAGCTCCTAGCACACATCTAGAGCTTTTCCACCTTAAAAAGGCAGAAGAGTACTGCCTATCAGAGTGGAATTTTGCAGTACAAGTAAAGACAAACAGTAGCTGCAGGAATGCAGAAGTTCTTTCCCAAGCTCTTAATATATATTTGTGTTTAGATTTCTGAATCCAGCAAATTATGGACCCTAAACAAGAATTACATACAGTAGTGTAGGGGCACAATTAGCTGCGCACAACTAAGTAATTAATGAACTCATTTAAAAGTGTGTCAACAATATTTGCAAGCTCCCTCCCTACTCAAACTTTACATGCTAATCATATACGGGTAGACTTGCAAAAATAAATTTTTTGCAAATGAAAACAATACATAAAAATCAAGCTCAGAAAAATCAATGCTAATAAATAAAGTAAAAAAGGCAGTTAAAAAAAAATCTATGTACTTTGTGACCTACAGATAAAATTGTTTTCAACATATTGTGATTTGCCTATCGTCGGCCATCCTAATATACTGAAAACACAGAGTGTGCAATAGGAAATATAGTGCATGCATGAAAAAATTAATCAATTCTCACTGCCTTGAGAACATCACAGTCGCAGTCAGGGAGATCAGAATCCTCAGTGCCGTCTTCCGCCATTATATGTGCGCTCAGATCACTATGGCTGCCGCCGCCGCCCCCATGAAAAGTGCTTCATCAATAAAAACAAGACCATGAAAAGTAGAACCCGTTGCTAGATGTGTGCCTTCCGCTCGGGTAGTGAACACAGCAATGAGCCCATCACACACATGCCAAATGTTATGAGCCCTGGCTGTGCAATATGAGACTGTACTTGGACAAATGGTCATGCTTCTAAAGGCTAATGTGCCACTCTCAGTCTTATGGAATGTTGGTGTCTGTGCGATGCTGAAGAGCAACCCACAACTGTTTCTCATTACAGTAGGTAACAGTAGCTATCCACTGTCATACAACGGGGATCTTCATGCCTAGAAATTATTAAAGCATGCAAGGGTTCATATTCCATAGGATCAAAAAGGGGCCACATCTATTTTCACATCCTATGGCTCCCATGGAGAGGAATAGTAAACGTTCCTGTGTTTGATTCAACATTTTTGTAATCTTCTAGATCACAGTCACAAGCTCAGTGATCCAACCATGTGAAAGATGAAGTCATAGGCGCCTTATTTTATGACTTGGAGGTCACGTACAAAGTAACCAAGCTGGAGTTCCTATACTAGGAGTACCGAGTACAGGCATACCCCGCTTTAAGTACACTCACTTTAAGTACACTCGCGAAGTACATATCGCCCAATAGGCAAACGGCAGCTCACGCATGCGCGCTGTCATCACGTCTCTGAAAAGCAATACCGGCTCTCTACCTGTACCAAAGCTGTGCAGAGCAGGGAGACATAGAGCCTGTTTACAAATGTGTTATTTACATCATTTATGCACGTATATAACGATTGCAGTTATGCACGTATATAACGATATCGTGCATGTATACACGTACATGCATCGATAAGTGGGGAAAAGAGTAGTGCTTCACTTAAGTACATTTCGCTTTACATACATGCTCCGGTCCCCATTGCGTACGTTAATGTGGGGTATGCCTGTACTACTATGTTTTTATTTACAAAAGCGTGTATTACCCGGGTGAAGGAGTGGCCTCGGTGAGTTAAGACCTCATTGGAATCTGGTGAGTGGTTCAAATCCCAGTGTCATCTCCTTGTGTTTTAGGCATGAATTAGATTATAAACTCTACAGGGCAGGGACTAATGTGCCTGCAAGATTCTGTGTAACAGCGCCGTCTATGCAGTTAGCAACTATGAGAAAAATATTATAATAATTATTTACTAACACGGACGCACAAGTGGGGTACAACCAGTGCGGAAGAACCCAGATTACATGAGAAATACTTTAAGATGATTAATTTTACACTGATAATCTGGTGCAGTTTTTTGCACTAGTTTTGTGGGCTTAACTGAAAATGCATAGAAACTGATAGAAACAAGACCAGTCAAAACACAGGGTATTGCAAGGACACAAGATGATTATTCCCATTGATTTCTAGACTTGAACATTTACTAAAGTGTATCCAACTTCGATTGTAAGCTCTTCGGGCAGGACTCCTTCCCCTAGTGCTACTCTTCTGCCTCAAGACTTATTCCCTATTATGTGTTATATGATTATGTCACGTGTTATTGCTGCTAGAAGCGCTATGGATATGGATGGGCTCTCATAAATAAAGATATAATATCAAATACCTAACACTATGCGGTTTGCCAGGAAACTGGACGGCACACTAGTTAATCCCCAAAGTTTATCATGTGAGTTCCATGTTGCTGAAACAAATCAGTGGCAGCTGCTTTGCCTCTTGAGAGTGTACCTGATACTACAAGCAGTTAGCAGAATGCCATCCCACTGGTCCACGCAAGAGACACCACACACATACAGTGTATTCCTTGTTCTTTTATACAGTAGGTGCAGCCGCATGTATTGGATGGCAGCATATAGGAAAGCAATTGGCATGAAGCACTTCCGTCAGCATGTGTTATGGTTTTACAATATGTCTCATTACTTTGCTACAATAATACCAGTTGTGGGGGCTATGCACTCACCAGGGGTGCGCAAACTGGGGGGGGCGCAATGGTTACAGATGTCCCGGCTCTAGGACCCTTGCTAAGATATAGAACATTAGTCTTCTCTGGGTGTTCAGTACTGGGCCCTCATTTGAGGATTATTGTTAAACTTTTAACATTGTAATGGCAAACAAAAGCGTTTGGGGTTTCACATCTTATTGATGTCGCTTTGGTGATCAGACAGTTTTATGAGTCTTCAAACCTCCAAGTAAATGATCCTATTTCTTTTATTCTTTGTTTTAAAGTACTGTAAATATGATGCCTCATTAGTAATCATAAACACATGTAGTAGCGAGCTCCATTTGGTGGATCTTGAGTATAGTAATTTATTATTATTATTAGTTAATATTATTTATGTACAGAAAATAGAAAATACCACTTGTGGTGCATTTGCATGTCTGAGACAGCTCTTGCAACTCTCGCTTTCGCCATTTCACTTAGCATACAGACAGTGCTTCACCTGCAGCCAGGGATTCTGGCTAATCACATGCAATGAGCACACAACATCACCTTTTGCCTCTTGTCCAATTTAACATGATTTCTTTTAAGATTTTGCCCACAGTATTTAGTCTTGCTCATGTATGTCATCTATTTTACCATATCCCTGACTATGGGCATGTGTATCCTATTTACTAGTACAGAGTCCCAACCTTGTTTTCTCTGTCCTAACTTGGATTTCCCGCTGATTCCCCATGCTTACTTTCCCTACCTAATTTTAAATCATGAAACACATATAAGGAATTTGCCAACTCCAAAAACCCAACTGAATTATTTTTTTAGAAGTAGCGGTTTAGTAAACATTCATTATTAATGGTTTAGAAAATAAAATATACCATGTTAAAATAGCTATACTGTGAAAAGAATACTTTTTTATACTGTATATTGGAAAACGTCGTTGCTGTTTCAATAGATTTGTGGTTCATACTACAGTTGCAACTTAATTCTGCCCCTGTAATATAAAACATGGCTTTTAGGGTTCACACCAAGTTGAACTGTGGCGGACCAATTTTGATGCCTTTCTACCTTTTTGCGGCAAACAGAAAACAGTCTTTTTTTACGAAATATAGCTCCACCCCTTATAACGCTGTGTTGGGTTCAAAGATCACATCGCGTTTATAAGCAGATCGCGTTAGAAATAATGTACAATTGTATGCATTGTACAATAAAGTATTTAAGATACTATAATCGTGTTGTAAAGTATTCATAAATATGAAAGATTGGGTGCCACGCTTGCATCGCGTATAAGGTGATTCGCGTTGTAACGTGATCGTGTTTATAACGGAGTTTCGTGTCCATACATCTGTAGCGTTAGTCTGTTTCTGTCACAGCCAAATAACAAACCATTTTTAACGTTGATGCTGCAGATAGAGAACTTTCAGGTGTCGTATATAAACGCACACAAGCGCAACATAAAATTAGATTTCTGTGCACAAATAAGCTATTTACGATGCTTAGTATACTGGACCCTCATATTTGCAAAATCTCCAATATCATATTGTAGTGAGAATCACGGTTTCTTCCATATTTGCATACATTGCTGAATTTTTCGATGTTTGTGGCTTTAATAGGCATTGGAGGGAATTTTGCTATGGATACAAATGTTTGACAAAGGAAATGGAAAAACACCATGAATAAATTTTTTTGACGTGGGCAACTCAACAAAAAAGTTTACACAAATTTTGAAGAATAGGTAAAAAAGTTGCATTAACTTCCCAGACTGAATGGGACAGTTCAAGGCTCAGCTTCTCACATTTAATCTTGTCTGAACTATTACCTATGCCGTTAAAATGTGCTTATAATTGACCTGAAATGTCTGTAAATATATTGTAACCTCTGTTCATTTAATGCATCTGTTATCATAACTTATGCCAGGACATACTGTAGTGGAAGGACGAGTGGTAAACTCCAATGTATTATTTTCCTGGTTAAACATTTTATAATGCACTTAGCAGTTAGCCAACATTAAATAACTAGCAAACACGAGACACAAAAAAGACACTGTGATTGACTCCTAATATGTCCACTGTTTCTGTTTGTATTTGGTGGGTGTGTCAATCTGAAACTCCCTCTACGCAAGGGGAAAATTGAATTTATGGTAACACTACGAGAAAAGGTTATCTGATCCTTGCAAATCAGAACATATCTAGTTTCCTAATCTTCATTTCATTCCAATGGTTACATACTCTACACTCTTATGTAATGTAAAGAACCATAAAATATTATCTCGGAATAGTTATTGTAAAAAATAAGATGGATCAAGAGGATCAAGATGGATCAAAGAAACATCCTATTAATTTCAGTGTGACTTTTTCTGATACATAGGGGCAGTCATTGTGCCTCAGAACTCAGCCTCCCTTCTGTATTGATACATAATCCACAATCTTAGGAGACAATCTGGCAAAATGCATTATTACATGTCCATAAAGGCCAACAGTCCCCAACTGATTACATTTTTTTTACTTCAAATGAGCTTCTTCTTGCCCTTTCCAATGCTGATTTATTTTTAATATGTGGGCTCTGTTCAGGAGATATAAGTGTTTCCAAATAGATGCCGGGAGGATGAAAAGAGCTCCGCCCAAAGTCCAGTGTAGTTCTAAAGCAAGGGGTGTGCAAACTTTTTCAGGCTGCGCCCCCCTGCCTGCATCCCCCCAACTGCTCGCGCCCCTCCTTACCTTCTCAAGCGAAGGTCATGTGACGTCACTGTGACCCGCTGCATCAATTGATGGCGACGTGTCACCTGAGTCGTCTGAGTCAAATAAGGGAATTTACAGAGGCCTCTTGCGGTTCCCGGTATTTAATTTTAATGTTTGGGGAAGCAGTGGGGCCCTCTGTAACGCGCTGACTACCTCCCCAAAAAATCTTGCGTCCCCACGTTTGCGCACCCCTGGTCTATAGGTATAGGATACAAAACACAGGAGCACTATGTGCCGTGCTGTCACGGCTCCAAAGAAAAAAGCTTCAAAGGTTTCTCAGAGGTCCACCATGTCAAAAAGTATTAATACTCACAAAACCTCTAGTGTTTCGCGCTCAGGCGCTAGCCTAAAGGTTACCGCAAAAACCCCATAAGATAGATATTAAAAAAAAAACAAGACATTCTAGGGGACAAGATACTAAACATTACAGATATGAGTTGATTGATACAGGCTTCTGCCAGAATTGATGTTTTAAATATTTAGCCTTTCCTATTACTCAACACAAGGTACTTCAACTCCTCTGTATGCCTTCCTACTCTACTTCAAGTGGAGGACAGGTACCAAGCTAATTTAATTATTACTAGCTCCAATGAGATCCAGGAGATGCTGCCATCTGTCATTGACCTTGCCAAGTTGTGAATCATTCAGAAGCCTTGCTTCATGGCTGCCTTGGCAAGCCGCTCTCCCATTTGCTGCAGTTGCATCTATATTTCGAGCTACTGCGATTTCCTCCTGGTAATCCTAGACAATGAATAGAAGCCAGGCGAGAGTTATCCCAAACATGCTCTTCTTGACAGTACTCAGTCAAAACAAAACACAACGTTAGCTTGTGTTGCCACAGGGCCAAGCAACACTTGGAAAAAACATACCCACTTGTATGTCATGTAGCATATAATGTATGACACGCCAGACAAAAATTAACAGACATTTAAAGAAAAAACCTTGCAATGGTATGTCTGAAAATGTCTTCAAAAAACAAATGTTCAAAATACCTGGTTTCTCAACACTTTCCATATGATGCACCACTTCGATGTTAATATCACTTTGAGGGCTGTTCATCAGCAATATTATTGGGCCAGGGTGTATATAATATCCTTCAAAATACGTCCTGAACATAAAATCAGCCTTTCATGTTTTTTGGAATCTACAGACTGCAGTTAAGAGCTGTCAAAGGTGAATTTTGTAAGTCTACAGGGACCAAACTAATGTCATCAGAGACCACTCGATGGTCCAGGGAATACACTGATATACACTATACATACTGATTTTTTGTGAGGTTGGTAGGGACTAACTGATGAAAAATGATAACTGCAGTTCCCGGGGTTGCAGTTGTGAGGATTGAGTTACAAAGTAAATTTAGAAAAGCATTTAGTGTCATTTTTTAGATAAGTCCAGGGAACCAGCTATGGGCCTCATGCAGTAAAGTCCGATAGAAATTCGGCAGGGTTTGAATTCGCCTTTTTTGCCGTGTTGCTTCACGGTATGCAGAAGAAAGCCGAATACCAGTGAGAGCAACACATTTCCAACATGGCGAGTTGCGGCAGCGGATAAGACCTGCTCTCTGAAAGCTCACCGGTGAGTGTATCTGCTGCAGAGAGATGCCCCTCTCTCTGCGAAAATGCTCGCCGGAATAAAAATAGTTTAACATTTTAATGTTATATTGTAGTTTGTAGCAGGGGTGTCTCCAGAGCAGTGGTTTCAGGTCCGGGGTCCCTGCTTCCCGAATACAGGCCCATATGGGGTTGCGCTAAGGTAATGAAGTTGCCTGTAAATGGATTAATGCCGGGGTCTCCGGTGGTGATATTAATAGGTATCAGCTCGGAGACCCCCGGCATACAATCCGATGCAGGAAACATCATTTATTCTAAATTCCCTCTCGCCGCTCATCGCAGCTTCTCCCACCTTCTTGCCAACTTTTTGTGGCGGGACGATTTGGAGAAGAAATCCCAATTCTAAAGTGGCAATAAGCTGCGATAAGCTGGTCGGGGGCTTATAGAATGAGTGTGTTTGAAAACTGTCGATCAGTGCCGAAAAGTGGCTTATCACGAGCGGTCGGCTTTTTTCCCGGGGAAAAAACGGCGATTTTTGCTCTATCGCCAGCTTCTCGGAGCTTACTGAATCGCAGTAGGCAATTTTGGCGAGAAGCTGGCGATAAGGGCTTATCATTGTTACAACATGAGGCCCTAAGTCGGACTGCACTCTAAAGGTAACGCATCACAATTTTACCACTTTATGCATTCAAGGCTTTGAAAATGGCCGCATTGACTGAGAGTATTGTATTGTATGTCTTATTTATATAGCACCATAATGTACATAGCGCTTCACAGTAGTAATAACGTGGTAATCATATAAATAACAGGTCATGGGAATAAGTGCTTCAGACATAGTAAAAGTAACAGAGGCATGATCCGATACAGGACATCATGCCCGATCTTGCGGTAACTGCTATTTACTTTATCAGGCTGATGTTCGACCTTGTCTGCATGACTCCAGCCACTGACTCCAAGGGGCCTATTCAATAAGCACCGATTGCACTGCGATTGGCCGAAACCGCCTATTCAAACCAATAGGATTCTTCAGCTAGTGTCGGTGCGCATCAGCCAGGACGGGCTTATTGATATATTCAGGAACCTAATGGGAGGCAGACAAAGACCAACTAGAAATTCAAGATCACCAGATTTCAGCTGGTTTAATTAACATTTTTAAAATGATGGACAAGCTATAGAGCTCTGCAGCTCACACTGACATATACAAGCAATCTACTTGTTTCCTCCACCTAAATGTTGTGTGTGCAGTGTTGTTTTGCAGCAGGCTAACATTAAAAGCATGCCTTAAGTAGGTACCTTTCTGCGTTCTCAATCATTTCTTCAATGCTGATGTCTCCATTCTGAGAGACCTTGCTCTCCATTTTTTGTCAGCCACTCACAGAGCTCCTGTTCTTCTCATTGAAGATGGCCCACTCGTTAAGCCTTCACTCACTTGCTGACGTCGTAAGGAGACCTGGAATTGTAGACCGATGGTAGAATCTTAGCTTAAAGAACAGTTCAATGTAGCGGGTCACATTTTCTTTTAAACAATTTATCATATATATTGTAATTGGTTTCCTTAAAGAACAACAAATTTGTCACCCATTAAAAAAACTGTCGGCTTGTGGAAAATTAATATGTATCACTAGTAATTGAGAACACTGGGTTCAAGTATAGCAGCTATCAGAGATGTAGTAAGCATTTCTGTCACGGTGGCGCTCGCCACACTCGATCACGCGTCCGCAGTGTTGCGACACGAAGGATTAATGCGGGGTCCCATTCGGAAGCATGAACTCCCGGCGTTTCTATCCCTGGCACGTGACATTTACTTGTTCATCTGTGGTGCCGGGATGAAAGTTGCTACATCTGTTGTCATTGTTGTGACTAATGAGGCTCCATAATTATCTTGCAAACAAAAGTTTAGAGCACAGCAAACAGCTGACCTGAGACTTTGGTGACTGGCAAACTGTTCTATTCCCAATAGACATTAAAGATTGTAAACAGCCGTCCATAGCATTTATTTACCATGGAAATAGTCATCAAAGTTTCACATTAAAAAAAATCAAATACTTATGCTGGTCTGACTTTCTTGCCCAAAAGGTGTAAATTATCCAGCCTACATTTTGCCTATTAACATACCACCATTCTTACTTTATTTTCGTCCTATGCAGTCTGCACCTTTAAAAAGACTTCAAAGAATAAAGATAATCTACATTCGATATACTGCAAATGTAAAATTAATTATTTTAAAAATGATAAAAAATGGGGTTGTTTAGCTGGAAACAGAACGTACACCTTACAATATACCTGTATGTTCACAGCACAAAAAAATGCAAACACGTAGATATTTTGCTACAATTTTAAACACAGTTAAATCTTTTAGGTACTTGTAGCTTTTCCCATTTAGGCTTGAATGACTGACTGAAAAGACAGCAAACAATAAACAATACATAGTACAATATATGCTTATGTTGTATGCTAGATAAGGGCTTAAATAGAAGGCAGAGTAACTATGGTGACAATGCAGTAGCAAGATCAAAGAAGCAGTCATTTTGGCTGGGTTTAAAATAATGCTGGACTTTCTGGCGGTCAGATAAATAATTTTACACTAGCATTTGTCCAAAAAAACTTTTATCATTGAATTATATTAATGATTAACTATGCGACTTAGCGCAATATTATTTAGAAAGCCTTGGAGGAGTCATGCTCATAGTAATCAACCTGACAAAACCATTCTACAAATGCAGTTCATTTTTTCACAATGGAGCGGCCATCAACAATTGCTTTGCAGAGTCAGCAGTGAAAGGTTAAGCCTAGTACATTCTACACCAACCATAGGGATTATGTATAAAGGCATTTGTTGGGGGAACAATTGTAGTTCTTCTCTTCATCAATATTTAAAGTACAAGAACAGAAAGTCAAATCAGCACCACTAAAGTCTAAAAATGTATTTCAAATGGTGCAGGCGGTGAGGGGCTCTCCCAATTCTGCATAACGTACACAAAATAGACACAATACCCACAGCACTCAGGCAAAAAAATTATATTCACAGAAGTGATGTACAAGAGAATTCTCTCATTTTAATGGGAAACACCAACCATGATGAGACAATGTATGTAGGGTAATACTAAAAGACAATAGCCCACATTCCCGCACTTATGGACAACAAACAATATGGAAAGAGAGGGGAACAAAGACGGACACCACACAATAAAAAGAAACACAAGCACTGATCCAATGTCAATACAGGCATACCCCGCATTAGCGTTACCATGGGTCCAGAGCATGTATGTAAAGCGAAATGTACTTAAAGTGAAGCACTACCTTTTTTCCACTTATCGATGCATGTACTGTACTGCAATCGTCCTATACGTGCATATGGATGTAAATAACGCATTTGTAACAGGTCCTATGTTTCCGCTTGACACAGCTTCGGTACGGTAGGGAGCCTGTATTGCTGTTCAGGACGTGCTGACGGCGAATGCGCGGCTACCGTTTGCAATATGTCCTTACTCGCGAGTGTACTTAAAGTGAGTGTCCTTAAACCGGGGTATGCGTGTACTAAAGAATGAACCAAAGCGGTGTGAACCATAGCAGCTAAAGATAGCTACTAAAAAACAGTGTCCAAGTGTAAGGGGGGCTACATAGTGGGCAGCAGAGACCATACAAAAGGGAAAGTACTACTCTCAGGTGGGAATGGGCCTGAAGAAGGGCTCCAGTGACCGATACGTAGCCCCCTTACACTTGGACACTGTTTTTAGTAGCTATCTTTAGCTAATAGCTATCTTCAGCTACTAGGGCTAGTCGAAGACTGAGTCTCTGATTCAGTCACCTGTGCTGAAGCTGGAACTGATTGAGCCTGAAAACTTGACTGTTGGGGGATGAGAACGGAGTTGAGCACCCGGGTTTGTGTATTAGTAATGAGGGCCCATCTAAGGGGAAAAGTCAATGTAAAGGAGAGAGATAAGCAAAAGTGAAAAACTCATAGCCTATTCTCAGCATACCGGCCAACTCTCCTCGCCCTGTCAAGTCTCATACTATTTTGTGAGGTTCACGTATTAGGGTTACGTCTACATGCAACATGAGACCAATCACAGTGCTGGAGACTCTGGGCACAGTTCTAAACCAGCCCCCAAAGTCAGAGATCCGCCCTTAACATCACAAACTCTGCTCCCAATGTCAAGAACTCGGCTCCCATGACCATGCTCATATGGACACTGCTCCCATGGACCCTGCTCCTAACATCACTAGGGTCAGGAGGTGGTTCAGTGAGTAAGGCACTGACTCATTGACCGACAGAGTTTGAAGCAGGGGAGCAGCTCCTTGTGACCTTGGTCACTTTATCTCCCTATCCACTGTGCACACTGTCAGCGCTATACAGAAAAAACATTATTTCACCAATGTCCCAACTTCGCACCCAATGGCAAAGACACAACACCCTGTCACAGACCCTGCCCCTGCAGACACCAGACCCCATTTGGAGGTAAGGATGGGTCTCACGCTAATCATGCCATGTGTGGGGCCCATTATCACATGCCGGAGTGACTGACTCCCGATAATTCAATGAAAAGTTTCTATTTTTTTAACTTTCTCTTGGAAACATTATTTTCTGCCCAATGCAAGTCAACAGGAGATTAGAGGCTGCCAGCATTTTCCTACTAAATCACTGTAAAAATTTTTTGATGTCTTGTATATTCTACCCCCTCCCCCCAAGATTACAGGCATATACCTAATAAATAATGAATCCTGATAAGACATGTTTTTTTTATGATACATTTCATAATGGCACAGTTGTTGCTGATTATAGTAAATACAATGCATAAGCAAAACAGCTAAAGAAGCTAGCCAATTGCACATGAATCATTTATAGCGACAGATTTTCTATTACCTGAGCCCTGGGCTGTAACTTGCCAAAGGCTCCTCTTCCCTGCAGCATCCCTCAACAGTACTCACACTCTTCCTGCAGCATCCTCATACAGTACTCACAACTCTTCCTGCAGCATCCCTCATAAGCAACTCACACCTCTTCCCCAGGCACATCCTCATACAGTACTCACTCTCTTCCCCTGCAGCATCCTTCATACAGTATTCACACCTCTTCCCTGAAGCATCCCCTATACAGTATCACACCTCTTCCCTGCAGACATCCCTCATACAGTACTCACACCCTCTTCCCTGCAGCATCCCTCATAACAGTACTCACACATCTTCCTGCAGCATCCCTCAATACAGTACTACACTCTCTTCCTGCCAGCATCCCTCATACAGTACTCACTCTCTTCCCCATGCCAGCATCCCCATAAAGACTCAGCTACTCCCGGCCGAGTCCCACCTATATGCTGCAGGGGAAGAGGAGTGAGTACTGTATGAGGGATGCTGCAGGGCAAGAGGAGTGAGTACTGTATGAGGGATGCTGCAGGGAAGAGGAGTGAGTACTGTATGAGGGATGCTGCAGGGAAGAGGTG
>WSYH01001481.1:39290-120204 GCA_036426205.1 Ascaphus truei | reverse complement strand
GGGGGGCAGTGGATGCGGAGGAGGGGCAGTGGATGCAGAGGGGGGGCAGTGGATGCAGAGGGGGGGCAGTGGATGTGGAGGAGGGGCAGTGGATGCGGAGGAGGGGCAGTGGATTCAGAGGGGGGGCAGTGGATGTGGAGGGGAGGCAGTAGATGCGGGGGGCGGCTGGTCAGAGCAGTTGCTGCCATGCCCGGCTCCCCCCCCGCTGCAGCCTTCTCTCTCCCTGTCTGTCCCATTCCGAGGTGTCTGAGGCTGACGCACACCGGGCTTTCCTCTCACGCTGGCATGCACTGGAAGCCCAGCTGACTTCCGGCGCTGACGTCAGAGGACCTGGCGCGCGTCAGACACCTCGGCATGGGACAGACAGCGAGAGAGAATCCTGCAGCGGGAGAGAGCCAGGCATGGTGGCAACTGTTCTGACTGGCCGCCGCCCCCCCCCCCCCTCAGCCACCCTGCGCTCGGGGAGAGGTAATACTGGACACATAGATGTCCGGGATTAACTTTCATTTTATACCGGATGCAGGTTCAAAATACCGGGCTATCCGGTTCAAAACTAGACACCTGGCAAAGCTACGTCAGGTGCCCGGTTACACTTCGCAGGGGTAATCACTGCAAAACTGGATCCAAAAAGGACTTGGCAAATGTAAATAGTATTTAATAGAGGACAAATGATGTTTCGGTCCTAACATGGACCTTTGTCAAGATACCACACTGTTAATGAAATGCAGGTTTTATACATGTGAAGTGAGCATGCAAGCATCACCCGCTGCATTGAATACATAAAAAATGGCGTAAATTACACATTTTATATTGTGACAAAATACCCTTTTTGCCTGCCCCTTGCTGCAGCGGCAGCTTGGGCAGCGTTCGTCTGCTGCTGTGTAAAGTTAGTTTCTTGTTGTGCAGATGCAGACTGGATCAATGCCTTGACAACTTCCTCTATGGTGAGTTTGAAGTAGTTTTATACCCTCAGAAATATAATATGGGCACCCGCATTCTCCACCAAATGTGACAAAATACCCTTTTTGCCTGAAGGGTTCATGTCTGGTAACCTTAAAACCCACTGTCTTTTACAGTAGGGTAAAGCACAGTCACAGGACCATCCAGCTCTGGTTTAAGTTCTTTATTTTCGTTGTCACTCTAGCAGGCAAAATCAAGACAAACAAAAGAATTAAAATAAATCCTAGCTCAATCTGAGCATTAACTAGACAGTAATTCTCTAGCTATCTTTGGGTGGCTTTCCCACTTACCAAACAATAAAACAGATATCATAACTAGGACCTGTTGCCGACCAGTGCCTGCCTGTACCACCCAGCTCTCTTAGCTGGTATCAGGGGAGAGGGGAGAACTGATCCACCCTGGCCTTTCTTACACTCTGTTAATTAAGGTCAGGTGATATGCACCTGGCTGTGCTTGCAGAACCTCCCCTGGACCTTTAACCCTTAGTAGGGCAAGGCATTGTTTGCTAAAGCAGGAGGTATATACGTCCCCTCTACAATTTTATCACCTTTCCTCTCACATATCCTCCCCCCAGTTTATTTCTACTGGGGTGAGCGACCATGGACATCAAGGAGTGTACCCTAGAAAGCCCATCAGCATTTCCCTGTTTCACACCGGCCCTGTGTTCCACAGTGAAATTCAAGGGCTGGAAACTAAGGAACCACCTGGTCACCCTTGAGTTGTTCTCTTTATTCTGGGACATCCAAGTAAGAGGATGGTCTGTAATTAGCCTGAATTTTCTTCCTAAAAGGTAATAATGAAGAGCCTCTAAAGCCCACTTTATTGCCAGACATTCCTTTTCTACTGAGTTGTTCTTTTCTTGTGGGTTTAATTTTCTGCTCAAAAAGTAAATGGGGTGTTCCGCACTCTTGTATTCTTGGGAAAGGACAGCCCCTAAGCTGCCTGTACTACAAACTCTCTAGAAAAGTCTGTAGTTACCCAGACAGGTTGGGCACAGAGAGCTTTTTTCAATTACTTAAAAGCCTGATCTGCCTCTGGAGACCACTTAACTGTAACTGGGGATCATGCTTTTGTGAGGTCTGTTAAAGGGGCAGCAACTGTGGCAACATTTGGGATAAACCTTCTGTAGTAACCCATCAGACCTAGAAATGCTCTTACCTGTTTTTTGGTAAGTGGCTGGGTATAGCTTCCACCTTCGCTACCTGTGGTTTAACCAAACCTCTCCCAATTGAATATCCTAAATACTTTGCCTCCTCCAGGCCAATGGTACACTTGGGAGAATTAGCAGTTAAACCAACGGCGCAAATGGAATTAAGTACTGCTTGAACCTTTGGGAGATGGGACTGCCAGTCTTCACTGTGGAGAACAACATCATCCAGGTATGCCTCCGCATATCTAGTATGGGGTTTTAGAATCCTGCATCATTCTCTGGAATGTGGCAGGGGCACCATGTAGCCCGAATGGTAATACTGTATACTGAAATAGGCCTTTGGGTCTTGAGAAAGCGTTTTTCTCTTTTGCCTGTTCAGTGAGAGGAACCTGCCAATAACCTTTTGTAAGGTCTAGAGTTGTCAGGTAACGTGCTTTTCCCAACCTTTCTATTAACTCATGATTGGGTATGAGTCAAATTTAGAAATACCATTTAATTTGAGATAATCATTGCAGAACCTTAAAGTGCCATCAGGTTTTGGAACCAGCACAATAGGACTGTTCCACCCACTATGTGATTCTTTGATTATCCCAAGTTTTAACATCTTTTCCACCTCCAAGTTTATTGCCTCCCTTCGTGCTTCAGGAATCCTATAGGGTTTAAGATTAACCATTTTCCCTGGTTCTGTTATTACAGAACACTTCACGCATTGTATATCTGGGAATACCCATGTCATGGCACGCGATTTCTTCCAACTGTACCGCCTTAAGACGCGTGTTGACTCGTGTTTTTATCATGTGCAGAAAATGGCATTTTAGCGTTGTCTGCAATACTGTCGAGAAACTCAAGTGGGCAATCGCGATTCTTACAATCAATCACTAGCTTTTTAATTCTACAGTCCTGTATACAGTACTTTATGAGGTGGGTGGCATACTGTAATTTTTATTTGGGGGTGGTGGGGTTCAAAACATGAACTGTTCAAAAGATTTCTTTGAACTAATAATCCTGCATACACACCTCTCCGCTCCCCCTCTCCCCACAGACACACACACACACAAAGCCTAACAAATCAAAGTGAATTGAACTGCTTATCGACACCTCCCCCAGAGCCATTCATTATGTTCCAGGCATTCTTTAACTGTGTACTGTAGAGTCTTCTTGAGGCCGGTTTCACACACGCATGTGCACGTGTGATAAGCCCTTCTGGGGGATTTGGCGAGAATGGTCAGGGACCCACTGCACTAGGCCCGGTAATCCCCTAGGCCCCAGCTAGCCTGAGGCATTGTATGAGTTTGTGGCTGCTTTAGGGAAGGCCCTTGCAGTTAGTTAAGCAGTTAGCAGTGAGTTAAGTTCAGGGACACAGGTGCAGTGCTGCGCGGCCCTGATGGTTGTGATCTAGGACCAGACCCCTAAGAAGATAGAGAATGCTGCAGAGTTGGATTCCCCCAGCGGACAGCTCTCGTGTGGAGATCACGTCGCTGACGAGATTGTGGATCGGCAGATCCTTTGCGACGATATCGGAGGGCCCAGGTGCTGGCGCACTGGGCAGGTATCGTACATAAGTGCACCAACAAAGTACATACACATTGTGGGCAGCGCTGTCTCACATACCAGGGAGGTTGGGTGTGGGACTTTAAGGTGCTGTGGACATAGTGTGGGGTACATGGTGTGGGGTTACAGCCCCGCGAGGTGTGTGGGCAGTTGTGCTAATAGTTATGATAGAGTTATGGAGTTTATAGAGTGATACGAGTATTCATATTGTTCCAGTAAAGACCCTTGCTATTTTACATCATTGTGTGAGTAATGTGATTGTGTTCTGTGAGGGGCTGCTTCCACTCTGCTGGGATCAATCACAGGTGGAGGCGCTGCACCATATAGTAAGTGGTAAGAGTAATTCCCCCCAGGCTCCCAGCGGCGGAGGCTTAGGCTCCTTCGAGCCAACAGGTAAAGGGCAGCACCAGTAGCATAATTACATCCTACCCCGGATCTCACTTAGGGGTGGGGGAAACAGAGCTACATATGTGTATGGTGTACACATGGTGTCTAGCCCAGTCAGCAATTTTGCAAGGATACCCTAGGAATGTAGAAAAAAGCACAGAGCATTGAGTTTTATAAGTTTTTATTATGAAACACCTACATTTGATAATGTCTTCAGCGTCTTCAAGGACCAAAGTCGATTCACAATGGACCACTGTGGTAGACTTGGTATTTATCTGTTTTTTAAACACCTGCAAATTGACACAGTAGCACAGTACTGTACACATTACAATTCATTCATTTCTGCCACCTGGCGGATATGCGAAGAATTGCACCCAAAGAAATCTGAAACTATTAAATTAAAACAGATCAACCGTGGTAAACACAGGGGTGCCTGGTAGCGTGGATACGGCGTGAATGCGGTGTGAATACCCCGTGCAGTACAGCAGCGCACACGAAAACGGCTCCGTAATTTGTTCGAATAACGGCCTCTGCATCTGTATGTTGTGTTTAATGACATTAGTTTTCCCTGGGGTCACAGAGAAAACATCCCTATTTCTCCTGACAAAACCCCTGACTTATTGTTTCTGATGTACAGGCAGAGTGTTTGGTATGTTCACCTCAGGATCAGTGGTGAGACGTTCTAAGGGCTTTAAAGCAACCTGGACTTCCCTATCCTTCCAAGGTTCTAACATGTTTACATGAGACAATTGTTCAGTTTTTCTTCTTCCTGGCTGCCTTACTTTATAATTAACAACACTCACTATCTCAATGATTTCATATGGGCCATGCCACTTTGCAAGAAAGTTGTTCTCCACTGTAGGGAACAACATTAATACCCTATCACCAGGTTAAAACACTCTGATCCTGAAATAATGGTTATAGCTGTTTTTCTGCGCTTCCTGGGCTTTTTGCATATGTTCCCTGACTATAGACATGATAGCTGCCATTCGATCCTGCATCTGGGATATATTTAATCACACTACGATGGGATGTTGTCTCCTGCTCCCAGGTCTCTTTAGCTATATCTAGTAATCCTCGAGGATGTCGCCCATACACTAATTCAAAGGGGAAAAACCTGTAGAGGCTTGGGGTACTTCTCTAACGGAGAACATTAGGTAGGGTAACAAAAAGTCCCAATTTTTCCCATCTGTGTCAATTACCTTCTGTAGCATACTTTTAAGGGTTTTATTATATCTCTGGGCATCCTCTGGCTGCTTTGAACTCCGATGTCCAGCAGACATACCGGCGCCTATGGGTTTGCACGGGCTGCCTGTTTGATATGGGATCCGAATATTTCAACACATTAAAAATATATTTGAATAAACTCTGAGTCTCTGGTTACAGGGAACAGAAAAGGAAAAAATGTAACTCTTTTTATTTCTGTCTACATGATGTCCCCCCATGCTTTCCCTCTGACTCAGGTTGGACTCTCAGAGTCCCCCCAACTTATGTAGGGTTGGGTACCCATAAATCATATACTGTTTGTGGGTCACCTTGACACTAGCTTGGGAACCCCCTTAACCCAGGGATTCCCTCAGCTCAAGAGATTGGCATTTATTCCTGTGAATCATTCTCCTTTCTGAGGCCTGGGACATAGTGATTTCATCCGGGCTGAGGCGAGCTGAGGCGCGCTGAGGCTCAGGGAAAGCGGTTCTTTCCCTGGCCTTACACAGCGCGCCATCAGGGGGCGGGTCGGGGGCGGGCCAGTGATGTCACAGAGCTGGTTCGCCCTCATTGGTTCACTGGTTCACCGCTCACGTGACGGGCCCTGCGCTCCGGCAAGCAGGAAAATCTCAAACCTACGTCAGACACACGCTTCCCCAAGCGTGCGAACGCGTGCGCGAGCCCCTGCTAAAGCCGCTCTCATTGCGGCTGCAGGGGCTCAGTGCTGAGCAGCAGCACGGTTCAGCACGGGTCAGCGCATAAGCGCTGACCATGTCCGAGGCCTGAGTTGTGCTTAAGCATGGTACCCTAGTGGTGAGTCGTGCTTACGTGTTGAAGGGGAGGTATTGCTGGACAATGTGCCTACATATATCCGAGAATCAGGCATGATTCCCAGGTAGAAATAAGCATATACAAATTGAGTGGACAGCACTCACCAAGACTATGGTAATGAACCTGCAGGGTGCAACGGAACTAGGAGAAGCCAAATCCCCCCTAACCAATAATCACAACCAAAAGATCCAGCACTCACTGACTAAAAGATAATCTAGTACTACGGGTAATGCCACAAGAAGAAACGATTTAATGTACACACAAAATAGTACAGGGAGTAATGCAGCACAATTGCAAACACAAACACATATAATCAAGTGGTAATTGGGGTGAACACAATAGGGAAGAGGGAATGCAACAATCAATGGGAACAAACAGTGGGGACAAAACACACATAGGGGTAGAGTAATCAGGGGGGCAACATTTCGGGGGGGACCCTTCCTAAGGACCGTTCCCTCAGGTCTGAAAAGACCATAAGGTACTTCCCTTTACCCTAACACCCCAAGAACCAGAGCAACACTCAGTGACCTATGCACTGTAAAATGAACGCTCACAAAGGGCACAGTCAGTGCTAACTGTCACACTGAGTACCTGGATACTTAAAGGTCCTCTCCTGATGATGTCATCGGTGCAAGGTGCCATACAGCGCACCGATCCGTGAAACTCCACAGCTGATCCCCCTCACAATAGTTGGACACTGACGCGCTCACATCAGAATCCCGCGCATGCGCAGTAATGTCCAAACAGTTCGAAAGAGTTCCCAACCCTCAGGTAGAAATGATTCAGCGCACAGCCAATGGAGTGGGTCCCAAACAAAATGAATAAAAAATGATCTTTATTGGTCCACAGTTAAAAAACGGAGGTAAGTACCCTGCTACGCGTTTCGTACCTAAATGGCACTTTAGATTCCAATAAATGTACCTGGGAATCATAGAGCAAATTAGTGATTCATGCGCTCCAGCGCTGGATTCTTATCCTTCATACAATTGACATAATAATATAGACACAAACACTGGACACTGGGGCTAGTGAGGTATAACAGCATTAATCTTGATAGAAGTGGAGTCAGTAGAAGGACATGTTGATCCCTGAAGGTCAAGGCATGACCCCAGTCAAGAACCTCATTGGGATAGTCCTAGGCTCACAACTTAAGATAAGTAGAATTAGATAGTTGTACTCACATACTATAGATATACCCCAGTCCAGTGTGTCTTGGTAGGTGTGCAACCAGAAGAAGTAGTGCAAGTCCAAAAGAGAAATGATTTAGCGCACAGCCAATGGAGTGGCTCCCAAACAAAATGAGTAAAAAATGATCTTTGTGTTTTTATCTTTCCGGCATGTCAGTGAGCAGGGATTGCTAGGGCATGAGTTTCAATGGGGATTTTGCAGAGGAATTATTGTGAGACTATGTCTAGGCAGTTGGGGTCCGGAGTTGTCGGTTCCCCTTCAAATGTACCGGGGAATCATGACTGATTCCCGGATACATGTAGGCACATTGTCTGGGCAATATCTCCCCTTGAAAACGCTTGCGCGACTCACTGCTAGGATTCCCTGCTTCAGCATAGCCCAGAAAGGTAAATGGGGCACAGGGATGAAAAGTGTACCTGGAACTGTGGGGATCCCGAGGTTAAGTGGGGTACCCCATGTAATGCCCAGGTAGGCAAGAACCTGTATTGAGTTAGTAGGTGCTCCAACCGAAGCTAAGTTTATGAGGGGACTCTCAGAGTCCAATCTAAGTCCTCTAGATAGTGTGTGGGGAATAAAGGCTGATAGGAATAAAAGTACATATTTCTATTCTATTCCTCATACCCAGGGCTTAGGGATGTATTAAAGTCTATTTTATTAATACATTGTAACATACTGTAGTGTACTGTTGTGTACTGTATGCTCTTGGGACTTTCAGAACTGATGCCCAGTCAGGCTGCCAGGGCTACCAAGTTGGTGCCAGTACTGTATGTCTGCTGGACATAGGAGTTCAAAGTAACCAGAGGATGCAGAAGGTGTGAACACCATTTGGGTAACAGCGAAAAGGCTCAAGTACCCAGGTCCGGAGGATAACGGCAGTTGTCCCGGCTGCCATTTGTTCTGCCAGACCTAGTGGAGCCTGACCCAGCGGGTGGCATGAGATAGCCAGGGACGGAGGTGGCAAACTTGCGTATGTCCCTTGGCAATTTCAGATTTCCCACTGACCCGGCTTTTCATACCTGGCTTGTCTCTGATTGGCTACTGAGAAAGTTCCCAAGCGATAATTGGTTGCTGAGTTTCATGAGCATGGTTGCTGAGTTACCACAAGAGCACTGTGGACACTTCATGCAGATCAGTCCCTTGGTTAAGTGTTACAGAGATGTAGGTGTTAGTTGACCTGAGAGCGAGACTGTGAACTTGGGAGACGTGCTGCAATGCGTCATAATTACATCTGAGTATTTATTATTATTTTTAAATCTGTATAAATTGGTCAGGGCAATGTTGGCTCTGATGGCTAAAGTTTATACTTTATGTTAGAAGCCGCAACCTTTTTCTAGTCTAGTCAAATTGTTTTCAATCCGCACTCTTGCTTCCTAAAAGGATCTTGTAGTAGATCTTCTCCTTCCTTTTGCAGCTCCTATGGCGTGGAGGTACACCCCTCCTCCTCCAGAGTAACTCCGTCAGTGGACCAAGTACCAAGAAAGAAAGCACAGGAGTGCACCAAGGTCAGGAGATATGTATTCAACAATACATGCATACCCCGGTTTAAGGACACTCACTTTAAGTACACTCACGAGTAAGGACATATCGCCCAATAGACAATGGCAGCTCACGCATGCGCCTGTCAGCACGTCCTGGACAGCAATATCGTCTCCCTACCTGTACTGAAGCTGTGCGCAAGCGGGGAACTATAGAGCCTGTTACACATGTGTTATTTACATCAGTTATGCTCGTATATGACGATTGCAGAACAGTACATGCATCAATAAGTGGGGAAAAGGTAGTGCTTCACTTTAAGTACATTTTCGCTTTACATAGATGCTCCGGTCCCATTGCGTACGTTAATGCGGGGTATGCCTGTACATTAATAAAGCAAGTGGTTACTTACATATTAGTAAAACACAGTCCTGTATAAAATGCAACCAGGCTCAGTGTCACCACATCAGTGTATCGGGAGGGATAGTGGGATGTTGTGTTTGTGTTGGTTTCACCCGCGCGCTGGGATCAGCCGACACCACCTCACAGTTCCCCTCCTTCCGGGTTCACGCGTCACTGCGGTACCCGCATGGAGTAGGTCTCCGTCACTGACTGCCCCGAGCAATGGGAATATGGTGGCTATGTGCAATGAAAGCACACAAATGGAATCTGGCAACCAAATGGCGTGGAGTCTAGGTATATGCAATGTATTCCGCGACGCGTTTCGCACAATAAATGTGCTTCATCAGGCGGTAAATGTTTCTAGTCTAATTTAATAGCCTTTTAGCATGTAACTATTTTGTATATAGGAAAGTACGATGCCCTCTAATAATATATTTAGATTTGAGAAGGAGTTTGGGTGTAAGCAATCTATTGAGTAGGAAAAGCACAGTGCGGTAGCAACAAATAGGTTGATGTAATTGACTTTTTAGATGTGGTAATTCTTATTAAACGTTGCAGATTTTTAATGATGAGAAACAATGGCATATCTACTGTAGCATGGTAAGTGCAATGTATCCTGATATGTTCGTGGCCTTTACAGCAAGTGTAGTGGTCTTTAAATTTATAGTAGGTTAAAAGGCACATTAAAACAGCAATGCAATATAAAAAAATAGACTTTTTTAAAGTTGTTTTCTAGTCCAGTCTCTGGATAGGAACCGAGGTGTCCTGAGCTGTGCGATTATCTGCTCCAGGAAACCCTCTTATTCCCAAGATACCAATCAGGAACATTACTGGTTACATATCTTTAAAGGGGGGTGGTGTGTGAAGGACCTGAGAGCGAGCTGCTGAGGCACATGATGGGTGGGGGACAGAGGCAGAGAGCATCGAGACTGTCCCTGCCCCTGCTATCTGTGAGGTCTGTGACAAAATGAGTGAATGGGATCAGTGTGTCAAAGATACACCGCCTCTTCCGCTCACCGCCTCTGCCGCTCACCGCCTCTGCCGCTCACCGCCTCTGCCCTCTGCTGGTCACAGCCTCTGCCGCTCACAGCATGGAGACACACAGCATGGAGAGAGAGGAAAAGAGAGAGGAAGAGAGAGAGAGGAAGAGAGAGAGAGGAAGAGAGAGAGAGGAAGAGAGAGAGAGGAAGAGAGAGAGAGGAAGAGAGAGAGAGGAAGAGAGAGAGAGGAAGAGAGAGAGAGGAAGAGAGAGAGAGAATGAGGAGAAGAGAGAAGATAGAGGAGAGAGGAGAGATGAGAGAGAGAGAGAGAGAGAGAGAGAGAGGGAGGTATATAGCATATAGCAAAAGCAATTTTGGCTGTGCCCAGAGGTAGTTAGATATTCAGCAGACCGCATCCATAGTGCATATCAGGAAGGCACATACTTATAATTAATGGAGCAAAATCAGTCAGATGAATGGGGAAAAGACAAATCCCTCATTAAGGCCCTGTGGAGACAGAGTACCTAAATTATAAATCCAGCGGGATTATTTCTGTAGGATGTCTCTGTCCCAATCGCCCCCTCGAATATTTTTGGGGACTGACTCTATTAAAAAAAAATGTCAGGTCTGTAGTTTCACCTTGATGCTGATTATGTATGTGATTTGCTAGTGGCGTATCTCTGTGATTTTCTAATATCACCCAGATGTTCTAAAAGCCTGTGGCGGATCTGTCTGGTTGTCTTACCGACATATTTTTTTCCACAAACACAGACGGCTTGGTAGACAAATCCAATTGTTTTGCAGTTTATAAAGTGATTAATCCTATAACTGCGGCTATTGTCCCAGTTAAAGAAAGATTTGCAGGGGCTTAACGATGAACACGCTTTTCACTTATTGCATTTGAAATTCCCAACAGCTCTGTTAGCTAGCCAAGTGTCTTTCACTGGTTTTTGAAAGTGGCTATGGACCAATAGGACCTTGATGTTGGTGCCTGCTAACAAGTGTCACTCGCTTGTTGAGTACCTTTCTTAAATCATCATCTGCCAACAGGATATACCAATATTTATTGATAATATTGGATATTTGTTACCATTGGTTATAAAAATGTTCAGATAAATTGCACAATTTGTTTCTCCTTTTTTTGATGTATTTTATCTGCCAATAGATCATTGCAGTCAGCGGCTCATTGATATGCTTTTTGAATTATCTTGTTGCTGTACCCCCTCTCCTTAATCCTCTCCTTTAGTAAAGCTGACACTTTCCCAAATTCAGAAACCGATGAGAAATTCCTTCTGATTTGAAAGAATTGTCCTGTGGGGATGCCCGTAACCTGATGGCGGGGATGATGGCTGTCTGCTCTTAAAAGGCTCTTGGTAGCTGTGTCTTTGCGGTGTAGAATTGTCATCAGTTCTCCTTGAGGTGTTCTAGTAATAGTTAGACCCAGGAAGGTAACTTGAACCTTACTGACCTCCGATGTCAATCACAGGTTAAGTGTATTGTTGTTGAGGAGATCAACAAATTCCCCAAACATTGTCCTTGTACCCCGCCATAGGATCAGGATATCGTCTATGTACCTCACCCATAACAGGATGTGTAAGGTATACAGACGATACACCTCCTGGAAGACCATCTCTGCCACTCACCAGCCCAGATATAAATTGGCATAGGTGGGGGCGCAGGCGGTGTATAGCAATCAGTAAGGGAGCGTGTGTCTGAGTGAAGATACCAGTGTCTGGATTTTGTTCTTGGTGTTCAACTAAAATACTGGCCATTTCACCTATTTTATTGCTTTTTAAGTAATTTTTCCCCTTCAAGTACACATCTGCCCCATACTCCAGAGATCCTAATAAAAACAATCACTAAACAAAGTGTCACTATTCAAATGACAATAGCTATTTCTGTCAATTAATTATAGTAGATGAGGCTGAAAAGACACGTGTCCATAGAGTTCAACCCATGTTAAATTTGGATGACTGTGTTACTGTCCTATTTCTATTTGCAGTATATTAATCAGGTGGCAGGTAAATAACAAACGTGTGAAACATTATCCAATGTCTCATAAGGGGAGTGGGGGGTTCCCTTCCTGATTCCAGTAATGGCAATCTAATTTCTCCCAAATGTCTGGGTCTTAAAAGTTCTGTCTGGCACCCAAGTATTTTATATATTTGTTCCACCTCAGTTCTATTTTGATCTAAAGATGTAAAGATGTAAAGGTTAAAGGTCCTATTACAGGAAGGTTTAAAGTGTGTGCCCTTACTGTATATAATTAGGTTTTTATTCTCTTAAAGTAGTGTGAGGCATATGCCATCAAGGTATTTGTCTGCTGGGTTAAATAATGCAAACTGGGGATTTAGTCATCACTTTATTTTGTTCATGTCGATAAATAAGTGAAAATAAAATAATTTACATATGGTTATTGTTTACATTGCTAAAGACCAATTTCGTTTGCTTAAATAGAGAAAAGCTTGAATACATATTTGATAGACAACAATACGTACGACTGAATGTATTTAACAATATTAATAGGTGATAACAAAAGCATCAATAAGATCAGGCTGCAATGCGTAGCTATATCTCCATTTAGTGATCACGGCGCGGGCACCATTTTGCAGCAAAACATTATTTGTTTACAACTGAAAATAAGCATTTTCTTCTCTTTCCTTTAACATTGAAAACTAAACCAAACTACAGTTGTTTTTGTGAAGACAAAATAAAGCTGTTTAGTCATTTCTATAAGTAGGGCAACGCCAACATCAACACATTTTTAGCTGCAAGTGAATGAATGTCTTATGAGGCATTATCAATGCATTTGTGATCCTGTAAGTACAGGAAACACTTGTACAGTCACATCGTCATCCCCAATCTGAGAATGTATTCAGTGTGGACAGGCACAAGATAACACAGATAGGATTACAGGCACACGTTAATAACAGCAATGTAAGTGAATTGCTAATAAGTCACCATTTTTGCAAGACCGTGTGCCTAGATGCTTTACTCCTGCGACATGCACAAGATATCACTTTTTTGTTGTTGCTTCCAAACCCTTTTTTAACCATTTCAAACTTCTGCAGTAAGAAGCTCATACAGCAAATCCTGTGCTCACTTCAGGGCCAGCAGGCGACTCGGAGCTGAGCTTCCCTTATGGACGGCACAGTTTCTGCCTGTGCAATATGATGTTTGTAGTCGGCTACACACTAAACATATACACTTTGAACCTGTACATCTGTACTTTTCTTCTCGTTGTACAACCGACTTACTGCAGCAAGCTGAGACTTTGGGGGAAATCCTGACTGCAATTCAATTGGAAGCTAAATCCAAAAAGAATGAAATCTCCTTTCTGCTATATGGTATGTTTTAAAGCTCTTTTGACTATTTTTGAAAGATTTAAAACTGTGTATACTGTAAAAATAAAAGGGGTGGAGGCTTTTAACAAAAAAAAAATCCCCTAATACAAAGGAAGCAGATAAGTAATCGGCCAAGTTCCAAGTGCTTTGAAGCAATTTTACTCCTTGAAATTGCAAGAATTCTTTATTTTTTATTTTTCTGTTAATTCATGCATTTCAGAGAGGATCCTTGCTATGCATAGTTAGCGATTAGATACATGTTTTTGGATAGTATAGATTGTTCTTTGTAAGGTTTTAAGAAAAAAAACAAAACCTTTCTTGAAACAGTGATGCGTTGTGACTGTAAATGTTACTGGGACTTTGTTTTGACAATAGAGATGTGTGAAGAGGTTCAGACAACAGTCCTATTATCCCCAAGGCTTCTGACCCTAGTGTGTAAATACCAATTTATACATATCATCCTGCAAATCAACAATAAAACACAGGCAAAAGCAGAACTGTATACACAGGCTGGGTGTGGGAGGCTATGGGAAGCTCTATGGATTTCTAAAAACATTCCAGATACAAGCATTTTATGTAATTAACACCTCCTCCTAGCACCCTGAATGGCTGAGTGATGCTTCTGGAATGTATGCCTGTGATCTCAATACAATGTAACAGGCAGCCTGTACCACACCGGGTTTGTCCCATTCACCTGAAGCAGGGTTTTATTTTGCATCCTTTTTTAAATGTAGCTGCAAAATGTTAAATTCTTATTGAAGAATGCAAAATGGAATACAGTGACCGTATGCTAACTTTCTGCAAAGGATATCATCCTTTGCGATTTGCCGTGTAAATTGGGACATTAAAACGAGAGTCTGCAGTGTTTTGGAATTCATTGCTAATCCCCCCCGTTTGTGTAACACGATCAATTTGTTGACAATAATAGAGTCTTTCTTTTAAGTGAAACACTGAAATTCTTATGCACATTGTTTTGGCTTTTTCGCTAATGAGGGTGTCGAAGAAACAAAGATAGGTGCGTGGTGAGGGTAACACTTTGCTTGGAATACAAAGAGTCACAAAGTCTTATCTCCAATCAATGTCTAAATTGTAAAAACCCTGCATATAATGGGGGGAATAAAAGATTACAAAAATCTTTCAGATATTTATATTTGCCGGATTTTTGTTCAAGCATATTTCTGTTTTCTTTATAAAATGCGGCTGGTTAAACGTCCGTTGCATGTTTTATTTACATTTCTGTCTAATTTAAGAACTGTTCTTGCCCTAGAACAGGTGTACTGACATTGTGATTGTTTGACTGACTTTGAAAGCTTTCAAATTACCTTTTCCTTATTCAGCATAAATACAAAATTATTCCTTATTATGAATATAACTCTCAAAATGCCTGTGGCCTTTCAGCAAATCTCATAATATAATTGTAGCCCTGTGTAATTTGGGGGTTACATGTCTTTCTCCTCCTGTGCAATAATCCCTGTTAAAGGGCAGGTTTGCCAGGAGTAATCATGGGGTTTGCCCTCACTTCATATGCTGTGTATTATTCAGTGAAGGAAGTGACATCAGGCTCTGTGTCCACTAACAGTGACACAGGGGTGGTGCCTACTGAAGCTATATAATATGCAGGACTTCCTCTATTTAGTGTGTGTGCCTCACCATCTGAGTGAGGTGAGTCTATCCAGCAACCTGTCAGGGTTCTGGCATTTTTTGTGGCCCTCCCATAAGGGAGTGGTGTGGAAGACTATACCTCTTACTTCATTATGGAGTAAGGGAAGAGCTAGACCTGCTTTCAGTGCCCTTGACTGGGAGTGTATGGTCAGGGACTTCCTTTGGGTTGGCAACCTGAGAATGAGTGGCTAGACAACCAGCCACTATGATGGGCGGCTGTCCATGTCTGCTGTTAATAAAGGATGCCAAAGAGAAAGATATCGCTTCTGTCCTGATTGTGGAGTCAGTTGGGAAGAAGGTGCACATAGAGGTTCTCTTTCAGAGACTCCTCCCTACTACGCTGGGGGTCTGGAAGAGATGGAGGCGCTGTACCATGAGTGAGTATTACCTTACAAGCCAGTCCTGATGCCATTCCCCATAATACCATCAAGCGGGAGACTCAGGAGTCCTGTAAGCCAGCAGGTGCACCACACTATAGCCATGTGTAACCAGAGTAGTATTTCTCTAGGGGGCCCTATCTGCGATTGGGGGGGATGATCCACACTATTCCCAGCTCTGTGGACCCCCTGTTTCTCACTATATTTACCTTCTGCAGATGCAGCGGCCATTATTCGAACAAATGACGGCGCCGTTTTCGTGTGCGCTGCTGTATTCCACGTGGCATTAACGCCGCCAATCACCCCAGGCACATGTGTTTATCGCGGTTGCTTTGTTTGAATTTCATGGATTCTGTTCCGTATCCGTTGCAGAAATTAATGAATTGTAATGTGTATAGTTCTGTGCTACTGTGTCAATTTCAGGTGTTTAAAAAACAGAACACTAAAATGCCATTTTCTGCACTCGCGTCTTAAGGCGGTACGGTTGGAAGAAATCCCGCCCCATGACATGGGTATTCCGAGGTATACACTGCGTGAAGTGTTCGAATAACGGCCGCTGCATCTGTATGTGCTGGTAAAATTCAAGATGGTTTCAAGGGTCATCCAATAGGAAGTTGTGGTCATGTTCTGCTGACATTGCGGTTTCCTGTTGGCCCGCGGGGGTTAGGCTTGGGTGGCAGCCATATAGATTTCCCAAAAGGGACCAGAAACACCGGCATAAAAAAAAGCAAATATCTTGGGTGTAAGAGTGTAGAGGCGATTGCTGCTTTAATATGGTAAGTAACATTTATGGGGGTGTTAACTGTATCCCATGTGCATGGAAGTGAATACATCATTAATAGCATGCTAGTAGTCTGTTTCAGAAGAAGACACATCCAGGTGGATTACTGAACCTAGCTCAGAGTCTTGGTTGCTGTAATGGTCCTGGAAAAAATGAAGATTCATTGTAGGCTGTGATAGCTTTTGCATCAGCATTAGGGTTCCAAATTGATTAAATTAAAGGGGGCAGAACTTTTACAACCTCAAAGCTTTCATCTTCAAATGTCTCCAATATTTGAGGAATCTGAACATGCTACAGCCTCTCTGATATGAGCAGGGTGACCAGTTGGCCCGGCTTAGCCGGGACAGTCCCGTTTTTTAATGGCTGTCCCGTTTTTTTAATGGCTGTCCCGGCTGTCCCGCATTCTTTAAAATGTCCCGTTTTTTTGTGGCTGTTCCGGTTTTGGCCATCAGAGGCAGGGGGGGGGGGGGGGCAGAAGAGACAGAGAGAGAGCAGAGAATCAGAACAGAGCAGAGGCCGGTCTGTGACTGTAGCTGCAGAGGGTGGGGGCGTGGTGGTTACTGGCAGAGGAGCCCCAGCAGTGGAGACAGTGGGAACTTCGGTTGTTGTCTGTGCCAGGGCTTCAAGATGGTTTCTTGTATACCCCCAATGTTACACAGAGGCTGGTTTTGGAGGACTGAGAACGGCACACGATGAATGAGAGCATGGGGCGAGGAGAGAGGGGTGGCAGCATAGAGGGGGGAGAGAAGAGAGAGAAGGAGGGGGGGAGAGAAAGGAGCATGAGAGGGGGAGAGAGAGAGGCAGCAGGGCGGGGGGTAGGGGGAGAGGAGCGGAGGCGGAGAGGCAGCGGTGAGAGAGCGAGGGCAGCTGTTAAGGCGGGAGTGAGAGCAGCATGAGAGAGGGAAGAGAGGGGGGGAGAGAGAAGAGGGGGGGAGGATCAGGACAGACAGGGGGGGGAGCAGGAGAGATGAGACGGAAGAACTGGGGGGTGGGGAGAGATAGAGCGGACAGAGGGGGGAGGACGGAGGGAGGCAGCGTAGCGGGATGGAGAGGCCGAAGAGAGCTGGGGCAAGATTCTCGGGGGAGGAATGCCAGAGGCAGAGGGGGGGGAGACGAGAAGAAGGAGAGGACAGGGGGGAGAGATCGGCAGAATGGCGGGGGCGGAGGAGACACGCACGAGAGGGGGAGACGAGATCCCTGGCAATGAGAGGCGTGCGGGGGGAGAGAGACGCATGAGAGACAGCATCTGAGCGAGGGGGCCGAGAGGACCGCATGGGGGAATGGGAGGGCAAGATGAGGAGGAGGCGGAGCGAGGAGGAGGCAGAGCAGGGGTAGAGAGAATGAGAGGGGGGAGAGATCGCAGGAGATGACGAGAGAGAGGGCGCAGGGGGGGTAAGAGAGAGGCCAGACATGGGGGGGAGGAGGAGAGGAAGAATGGGGGGGAGAGAGATCGAGAGAGCGCAGCATGGCGGCGAGGAGGAAGAGGCATGATGGGGGGGGGGGAGGAGAGGCAGAATGCGGGGGGAAGGTAGAGGCAGCCAATTGGGGGGGAGAGAGGTGGCAGCATGGGGAGGAGAGGACAGATTGGGGGAGGGGAAGAGGCAGCATGGGGGGATTGGGGCGAGAGAATAGAGCAGCATGGGGGGGAGGATAGAGGCGCATGGGAGGAGAGAGAGAGGAGGCAGGCTTGGGGGGAGAGGGAGAAGGCAGCAGCAGATAGAGGGGGAGGATAGAGGCAGAATGGGGGGGGATAGAGGCAGCATGGGGGGGGAGGACAGAGGCAGCATGGGGGGGAGGATAGAGGCAGCATGGGGGCAAGGATGAGACAGGGGGAGAGGGCGAATGGGGGGACGGAGGAGGAGCAGGGGGAGAGAGCGCAGCATGGGGAGGGGAGGAGAGAGCAGCATGGGGGGGGAGGAGCAGAGGGGAGGAGAGAGTAGCATGGGGGGAGAAGGGCGTCAGTAGGGGGGAAAAAGAGAGGGAAGATGGGGGGGGGAGGAGAGAGGCAGCATGGGGGGGAGGATAGAGGAAGCAGGGGGGAGGAGAGAGGCAGCATGGGGGGGGAGAAGATAAGCAGCATGGGGGGGGAAGAGAAGAAGGAGTTGGGGGAGAGAGAGAGAGAGCAGAATGGGGGGAGGAGAGGCAAGCAGAATGGGGGAGAGGAGCGGCGGAGAATGGGGAGGGAGAAGAGGGCAGCATGGGGGGGAGAAGAGAGGACAGCTGAGGGGGAGAAGAGAGGCAGCATGGGGGGTGAGGAGAGAGGCAGCATGGGGGGGAGAAGAGGCAGCATGGGGGGAGAGAAGAGAGGCAGCATGGGGGGGGGGGGGAGAGAGGCAGCATGGGGGGGAGAGAGAGGCAGCACACAGAGAATGTGGGAGAGAGAGACACACACACAGAGAATGGGGGAGAGAGATGCACACAGAGAATGGGGGAGAGAGAGACACACAGAGAATGGGGAGAGAGAGACAGAGCGACAGAGAATGGGGGAGAGAGAGAGACAGAGAATGGGGAGAGAGAGTCACACACAGAATGGGGGAGAGAGAATGGGGAGAGAAACAGAATGGGAAGGGTGGAACGAGAATGGAAGGATGGGAGGGAGAGAGAATGGGTGTGTGTAAGGCTGCGTCCCCGCTAGCGCTGAGCGGGCGGCGGTTCCGTACATATATAGCTATATGTAAGTCCCCGCTCACGCTGTGCGCACGGCGCTCGTGCGCGGGCACACCCGCTCACCCGCGCTCGGCGCTTAAGTAAAGAAAAAACTATACAGTACATACCCACGCGCTCAACTACCCGCAATGCTCCGCCTCCTCCCCCCCACGCGCGCGTACATGCAGGACACCACTTGGAGCACTCTCCAAGCATGAGCGCCCTCAGCGCCAGCGGGGACTCAGCCTAAAAGGGGGGACAGAGAGTGGCGGAGAGATATAAAGGAGACATAAAGCGCAGTTGGTGATGTCATTTGTTTTATAAAATTTTTTTTTTAATGTGTCCTGGTTTTTACTTTTGTAAATCTGGTCACACTAGATATGAGCAAAGTCCCAACATGACACCCAACATCCAAGATAGTCACCTCCTTGCCCTGGAGGCTAAAGCAAAGCGGTTACAACCTTGTTATTTCAGATGTACCTTTGTGTGACTGCCTAATGGTATATTCCTAACACATTTTAAAGGGAAAAGCACAACAATGGAACCAAACCATGAAGTTGGGGTGAGGAGGGGGTGGGGGTGCAGAACCCCCCTCTTCCCCGGATGTATACTGTACAATTTGAAGTTATGGTAATGTATGTTACCGATCTTGTATGTACAGCGCCCCCACCCAAATGTAGCTCCTGAACCAAACCAGTGGCTTTACGGTACATCGATATTCTCGGGTATGATGCAGGTGCAGCCCACTGTGATTGCCATCTTTACCAATGTATACTTATTGCACCGTTCTTTCTCCAGCACATAGATATCCCGCATTATTGGAACCGCATTCAGTTTAGTTTCGAAACCTACGCAGTGAGGAGAACACGTGACATTAATGATGTGCTTCGGGAACCTCCTTTCATTGTAGATTACCCTACGGACACAAGAACAAAGTGTATTGAAATGGAACGTTTCTTCAGCGCGTTCTCATGTTATCTCTGGACTATTATATAACTGGTGACAGGATGTGCTACAAACGTCTCTTGTAGTTACAACGCTAACAAAATGCAATCAGTGCTGCTAGAATATTGGAGTGTGTTAATTTAATGAGTGTCATATGATTTCAAAGGTAACTAAAAAAAATCAATGTGCTCAATAATTCTGTAAATACTATAATTAGTTTGTCTCAGAAAGGATTTTGATGGATTGAACCTCTAAAGCAGCAGTCCTCAAGGGCCACCAACAGGTCAGGCTTTATGGGTATTTGTGCTTCAGCACAGGTGGCTCAATAGTGGCTCAGCCTTCTACCACCACTGCTCTAAAGGTTATAGCACATAATAGCTGACTGCTAATTTCTTAATTAACATAACCTTTTCACTGCCAGAGGTGTCAGCTATGCGTTGGTTTGCAATGCATTGCTACACCTTCTGCCAGCAAATGGTTAAAAACAATGATATATACTCTCCAACCGATAACCAGGTTCAAAAGTTGCAATTAATGGTACAATCCGCTTCGATAGATTAAGTACATATAATCAGCAGAAGGGGCAGGCACTCCATGATGTAATTGAATATGAATTTATTCAACTTTTGGGCTCTTGACGGAGCCTTTGTCAAGAACGTTCTTCCATCACGTTGAATAACTTCATGTTAAATTACATGATGTTTTGCCTGTATGTGTGTATATATTTATTTATATATTTATTAGTAAGCGATAAGCTACAGATAACTTTTGCATTAGTTAGATGGATTGGGTCTAAGAGATTGCACTGTAGCCAGAACATTTTGAAAAACAATCCCATAAGTGTGACCCAAGTTTGTTTAAGCCACTTTCATGGAAAAGACCAGCTAACAGCCAAGGCCTTAATTGATGCATAGACGTCTAAGAAAAAAAACGATGGCAAATCATTGTAAGTAATGATTTCATATAACTCCCACCACTCTTCCCCCTTACAGCTCCACATAACCAAATAGAAAATAAATAGATAGGTGTTGAGATGCATATAAAGGCTGGTTCAGTGAATGCCAACTTGCCAGAACAGCTTTATACATAGACGTCTTGCTTGCGTTTAATAGTTCAGGTTTTTGTTTTACTTCCACATATACTAATTATTAGGGACGAGGCAGGGATACTAGTTGTGGGAATGCATTTTTCTCACATTTATTTAATGGTAAATTATTGCTCTGGGCTCTAGCACCTTCTCCCTACAGACACCCCACTGCATGGCGAGAAACCAGCTACATTGTAGGATTAGTTTGTAACCACACATTACACACTCCTAATGCATTTGTAAGCCAATCAAACGGAAGGCTACCCTCATATGGCCGAAGGAGCGACTCAGTGAGTAAAGGGACTGACTCAGAACAACAACACAGAGTTTGAAAGCAGGGAAGCCTGGTACAATTCCCGGTGCCGGCTCCTTGTGACCTTGGGCAAGTCACTTAATCTCCCTGTGCCTCAGGCACCAAAAACATAGATTGTAAGCTCCACGGGGCAGGGACTGTGCCTGCAACAATCCTATGTGCTGCGTACTGTGCACTGTACTGTCATTGTTAAGGGCTTTGAGTCCCATTGAGCGATATATGAAATAAAGGTATTATAGTTATACCCCTGTACAGTGCATGTGGTTGTCAATCACTTAAGCAAACAGCACAGATTATTAGCAATCAGTCAATAAACACTGCGTGCCCACAGCTCAGAACAAATGTAATGAAGTAAAGACTAGCTGCATAGACATAAAAATATAGTATAACCAACTGCACCACCAAGCACTGCATATTGTTCACTGCAGCAGAGGTGGCCAACTCCAATCCTCCACCCCCCCCCCCCCAAACAGGTCAGGTTTTAAGGATATCCCAGCTTCAGCACAGATGGCTCAATCAGAGGCTGAGTCGAAGACCGAACCACCTGTGCTGAAGCTGGGATATTCTTTAAACTTGACATGTTGAGGGGGGAGAGGGGGAGGGGTTGGAGTTGAGAACCCCTTGAATCATTAATATACAGCTTAGCGTTGCCTCTTTCCATTGAGATGCTGACATACAAGAATATAGCATTTGAGAGCAAAATTCCTCATGCTGACGCTGGTACAGTATACGACGAGGTGCGTGTGATTCACGACTTACTTACAGCCAGAGGAGATGCTATGTTTTGCTGGCCTCTATGGCAAGGAAAGGATTGACACATATACCCAGGGCTGGTTGTATGGGGGAAGCAGCACCTTTTTATTTAAGTTTCATCATATATTTTTCGGGAATCAATAAGAAACTCCACATCGTGGCAGGGAAATGATTATTAGTAGAGATTGTCTACTGCTCTATCACTCTATTTAGAGCTGAATCATTTATGGTCGTTTAGATATAAAATAATTGATGTTTATCTAGGGCTCTGCCCTTTTTTCACTTGCAAAAACAGCATTGTATATACGTGGGTGAGAAAATATGATGCAAATTTATTATCTAGAATAAGATATACACTATGCGGAATTTTTAGTTTGAAAATATATTTGTACTGTGTTTTGCCAATGGCACAGTTTGGTTTGCTGCCGCAAGCATATACACAATTATTATAGCAAGACACAGGGACGTGATTCTTACATAAAAAATAGTTAGTATTCAACTAAAGAACAGGAACGTTTAAAATAAATAAATAAATCATTGCAGTGCCCCTGGCAGTGAAGGGGACAAATGATCTTATCTCTTAATGAGAGCTTTTCTATTTGATACAGAGAATTTAAAAAAAACAGCAATCACAGTTGAGCACACATCCAGAGAACATTACTCACGTGAAATTCCATGGAACAAGGGAGCGCTGATTGATGTTCCTGATACCAGAAGGAGACGGATGGTCAACGGTTGTGTTTAACGTTATGGAAATACACTCTTTACACGTCTTCCTCCTGCCTTGCTTTCTATTCACTGATTGAGAAGACCGATGGTTCATTTGCTTATTGGAGAGATGTGGTCCAGTAGTAGTTTCTGTCGGATGAGCAATCGACACAATAGCCATCATAGTCAATGCCTTTGGAAATAAGAAAATAGTTTTGTCATAAATAGAATATTTATTTCCACAACTTTTAACACATAAACGTAACGTCGGGAACGCTATCCGCATCTGTTGCCTTCAATGAGTTTTTAAGAACACAAACACTTGTACTTGATATCTGTTGCCACAAAGGTTTCTTCTGTCGAACAGGTCACATTAAAGCTGCAGTTCAGTCAATATCCTGCATGTGTGTTTTTTTTAATAAATCAGTTCTGTAGTAAGAAAAAATACTTTTAGCATTTTCTGTTTTAAAAAAAACAACTTTGAAAGACCAATTTTCTTGTATTCTATTTTATCAGCCATTTGCTAAGGCACTGCCCCTTCATGTCCTGTCACAAGCTCTGGCACACCCCTGCCCTCCCTCTAGCACTTGTCAATGCAGCAGTGCTCATGAATATTCATGAGCTTCCACTGCCAGTCAAGCAGATTATAAACAAATGCCAGCTTTTAATATGTCACCAAATTTCGACCTATCAATACATGGAAAACGAATTGACCTGCAGCTATACTGTTCTTTAGGTAATTAGAGATTGCACACATAAAACTATTGAAGTAAAAAAATAAATGTAAAAAAAAAAAAAAAAAAGACTGAACTGCAGCTTTAACAAGATAAACCGGTAACATCATTTTGATACTTGATGATTATTGGTATAAACCAGCATGAGGTTATTGGTCAGCATCTCTTAGCTTTACAATCAAGGATATACCAGTATTGCTGTGTTATTCCTGGAGCAATCCATTAAATCTAAAGTTACTTGTCGGATCTTGAAAGATAGCATAAAACTATATATCTATGAAGAGTTTGTTTCTCCATTAAATTGTGTACAAACCAGCAACAAATCTATAATGAAAGAAGCATGATTGCAGATGTTTACTGTCCCTTTTCTTCAGCTGCTAACTAACTTTAGACCATATTTTTCCATATTAATGATACTTTTGTGTCTATTCCATACAGTTTTGAATTCAGTCTTTTCCTCTCTATTGCCCTTTCCCAACGCGTTTCAAAGCATAGGGACCAGCGCGTTTCAAAGCATAGGCATACCTTACACGAAATGAACAACATACTGCTGTACACTTTGTCAAAGATATTATACCATATTAGGAATATTTCTCCGGCTTACAATGGGTACCATTTAGAAATACTGGTAAATTGCTTTTAAAAGTTACTTTTTAAGCCAGATTGTGTTCATTTTTCCTTTGCATCAAGTATGTAACAGAGCTTCATCAGGTCTAATCTTTAACTTCATCTTTAACTATAAATGTGTGTATTTTAAAAATGGGTCCATAAGCATTAGATAAATAAGATTTGCAAGGTCACATAAGAGACACAGGAGATGGTGCAATGTGTTTTCATCATGTATTGCTTAGTTTTCTTTGCATTTTATATAAATCAATGTATTTCTTACCTGCCATAGAAGTCTCTTACACAGCAGTGCCATCTTTGTGCATGTGTAGTGAGAGCACCAGTGATGTTGTCGTGATGATTTCATACATCACTTTCTTATAGGACCTCGTGGGACCCTCCCACTTTGTATATGGCCCATGAATACTCATGCTACACTTATACGATAATATCTGAAGTACAGTACGATACTCAAAACTGAAACCATAAAAGCCTTGCAACGTTTCCTCACTTACCTCAAAAGCCACCAGTAAAACTGCTAGCCTGTGTAACTCTACAAACATTAATTTCCCTCTGCGTGGAAGGAAAAAGCAGTAAGGCCACAGGTAATATTTCCTGTCTGAGAAGATGCGTGCCCTAGATTTCTTCTTAAAGGAGATGGGTTAATTTTTTATTTTAAGTACAATCTTCAGTTCAGCAGGACCGGAGATCAGTAGTTGATTTGAACAGAGTTTCTTATTAGACCAGTTCAAAGCAAACACATTAATTGTTGGTCAAACCAGCTAGGGACTTTTCTGGGAATAAGGGTTAGGATGGCATAGGGGTCTTGTAGATCGATGGAGGTTGAATTTGAGACATCACATGGTCTCATAGCATCCATCAAAAACGACATGTCCAGGGAAAACTATTTTGTGCGTTTTATACTATGAATGATGAACTTAAACACAGAATAGAAGTATATGGAAACTTAAATTAAATTAGCAGAACATAGAAAAACTGCTCAGTGACATTGCAGACCTCCATGGTCCTTTACCAAGGGGAAGTGTTTTTCAATTGTGAGAAGCTGGTGCAATTGGAGAATTTTTATACTGTGAATGTTGCAAATTTTGAAGCAACATTGATGAATTTAGAGGAATTTCAATGTACAGTACTTTATTCCAATATTCTACCATGTGTATCAGCTCCCTATAGAGGGCAAAACAAAGTGTATTATACAATGTGTGTAATGTGTAATGGTTTTATTAGCTTTCCAAGAAAGATGTAATAAGCTCTAAAATAGCAAATTCTTCATGTTTTCTGAACTCAACTGTGTCATTTGCGCATGTTTACCTGTCTGACTATTAATTACATCATAATTACTCATATGTGGATACAACAAAGTATGTTGCCGCTCTCCAACAATAATGATTTATATAAAAAATAGGGTGCATACGGGATAAGTGAATATGTGTAAGGGGGGAGGGGTACAAAGGGAGTAGCCCAAAAAGAACCTATTTGCACTCGCTATTTTCAATAAATGGTTAGGAACAATTGAATCCTAGGGACTATCCGTGTGATATTAATATAAATACACATAGGAGGTACCTATCTTGTTTCCCTCTGTCCCCACCCACCCCCTGATTAATTTTTAACCCATTAGTAGGTATTTGTCTTTGCTTAGATGTTTAATAAAGTATTTTAATATGTATTACTAAATAGTGTAGATGGTGTATGGGCTCCTCCCTAGGATTCAATTGTTCCTAACCATTTATTGAAAATAGCGAGTGCAAATAGGTTCTTTTTGGGCTACTCCCTTTGTACCCCTCCCCCCTTACACATCATAATTACTCAACAAGTAGCGATAAAAAAAACAAAAAAAACCCCCAATGTATCTGTATGTAGCACCTGTTCCCCCTGCCACGGAAGATCTGGCCACTACATGGGTGTTTCACTGGGTACTGTAGCTCACCTGCTGGTTCAGGAGGTCTCAGTTTCTCCACGGTTGGAGTTTGGGAACAGCAACAGATCAGGTTTTCTCATGGTTCTTACTGTGCAGCGCCTCCATCTCACGAGGACCCTGCTGGATGCAGGATGGTCCCCACAAGCAATACTCCTCTTCAATAACCACACACCATAGATGGTCCAATGGCAGTTTTATAGTACAACAGCATGATCATCATCCAGCCCTGGAGCAGACCCAGGGGCTTGAGGCCCCAAGAGCCCCTCCCAATCTCCTTAACCCTCTGATAGGGATCCCATGATCATCAACACTCAATTTGGTGGAGTGTCAGCTTTTATACCTGGGTGAAGGGCTTGTAACCCCGCCCCATAACAGGGCAGATCCATGTACTGACAGGCATCACTCCATATACATGTGACCCAGTCAGTACCCTCCCCAGGTATGACACTTCAACTGCCGGTTTAAGCCTGCCCTGGATATGGCAACATTGTACCCATCCAGGCTGCAACTACAGGCTAGGCCCTGCACAGGAGTTTAACCCCACCACTGCCTGTTCCTATCAGGACTTATAGTGTTGAGGCCAGTAGAAGGCTATAGCCAGGGGCACGTGGCTACAAGGATATTTAATTAGTTTCCCGAAGATTGGACTGGAAAAATATCCCCAAGACCTCTTCCTCTACAGTGATAGCAGAAAATAGCTTTACAGCGGTAGTCCCTCGTAGCAAGTCAAAAACAGAGAAAATATTACAGCTTGTCAAGGTAACCAGCTTCCATACATTACTTTTTCATCTTGTTTTATTTAACTGTACCTTGTAAAACTGAACATTTTACTTTTCTCCGGAGTTCAAGCATACTGCACCAGCTAGGGTACGTCTTTATCTGTCTGACTATTGAGGGCATCAAAATTAGGGGGCTCTTGATGAAGCCTTTAAAACCCTTTAAAAGCAAGTGGTTCTGTGTGGTGTAGCAAATTAGATTTTTAAGACACAAAAACTCGTAGTCGCTGATTTAAGTTTCTGTACGGTATTGAGGACGACGCCAGATTTCATTTTCTGCCTGCCTTCTGTCCACTGTTAACCCAGGTTAAATCTCGGATAACTCGCGGAAATGTTGGTCGAAATATCGCAAAGGGCACAGGCTTGTCTCAGGAAACCGTGCGGCGTAGCGGGAAAACAAACGGGCCACATCTGTATATGGTGGCACTTGTGCTTGTGTGTGGGCAGAAAAGAGAAACATTGACCTGATTTATGTCAGCAGGAAAAAGTTGATCCCGCAGATTATCACCTTGGCTCATAGGGTTCCCAGAACTACAGTGGAGAACCCAGACTCAGACAGCACATGCATGGATGAGGAGCCTTAAAATCTAAATAATGACACATTGCAAGCAGCTGCACATTGCAGTGAGATGCATGTTCCTGTGCAAAGCTACAAGAGAACCTACTGTAGACATTGCGCCTCAAGAGATGCACTATCGTGCAATACAGCCTGCTCTCATATGTCTGGTTTCAAATGTCTGACGTTGGGCTGTTTGCTCCTACGCACTAAGAGAATGAATACTCCGCTTCGTCATATAGAACAGTGGTGCCGAAGTTCAGTCCTCAATGACCAACACCAGACCACGTTGTTAGGATTTCTCTAATTGACACATCCTTAACCCAGCCTTAATGATCACTAAGACAACATGCTGATGTATACTGCCCTGAAGACCTGTCCTTTTTGGAAGCCCTGTATGATTGACCTTGAACTCCACTGATTTAGAGAGGAACCTGATTTAGTGGAGTAACTGCCGGTGTGGTCAGGTGTCCTTAACTCACGTTGGTCTCCAACACCCGGGAGAATAATTACTTGGAATTTTAGAACATGGGGCTTTGCTCGTCACAAATATGCTTTCATCCAGGCAATTTATTTTGCATATGAAACAGAGACGAGAACAAGATGGATTGAAGTTTGTATTTTAATGTTCTGTATTTTTTTTAAATTGTATTTTATTGTAGTGTTTAATGATCATTGGAGGTGATATTTAAGATAGTTATTTACATTTTTGGAACTCTTATATTGTAAATCATTTGACAAGGTCTGTGTGGATTGATGTATCTATTAGATCAGGGGCGCTCAAAGCCAGTCCTCAAGCCCCCCACAACAGGTCAGGTTTTCAGGATATGCCAGCTTCAGCACAGGTGGCTCAATCAGTTCCTGCTTCAGCACAGGTGGCTCAATCAGAGGCTCAGTGGAAGACTGACAATAACACGCAAATTCTTTCAAAGTCAGCATTTTGCTACAGTATGTTTATTGCCCTGAAAAATACAAACAGCCATCGTTTCGGTGTCTAAACCCTCTATTTGCGGTGTAGGACATTTTGTCGCGCCCATTTTGCCGGGATCAAATAAACGCCGGTGCATTGCTGTGACTCACCCCGTCGCCGGAACCTGTTGCTGCCTGCCCTTACCCTAAACCCCTACCCTAAGCCCTTACCCTAAACCCCTGCCCTAAACCCTTACTCTAAACCCCTACCCTAAGCCCTTACCCTAAACTCCCTACCCTAAGCCCTTACCCTAAACCTCCTACCCTAAGCCCTTACCCTAAAAAAAACCCTACCCCTTACCCTAAACCCCCTACCCAAAGCCCTTACCTTAAAATCCCTCCCCTACGCCCTTTCCTTTAACCCCGTACCCTAAGCCCTTACCCTAAACCCCCTATCCAAAGCCCTTACCTTAAAATTCCTCCCCTAAACCCTTACCCTAAACACCCTACCCCAAGCCTTTACCCTAATCCCTCACCCTAATATCCCCTACCCCCAGCCCTTATCCTAAAACCTCGACCTAAGCCATTAACTTAAAACCCCTGCCCTAATTTCTTACCTAAAACCCCCTACTCTAAGCCCTTACCCTAAAAACCCCTTACCCTAAACCCCTTACCCTAAAACTCCTACACTAAACCCTTACCCTAAAACTCTTTACCCTAAGCCCTTACCCCCAATCCCCTACCATAACCACAAAAATCACTAAAAAGAACCCTATACTCTAACCGCGAAAACACCTCCTCCTAGAAGTGTCCCGCGGCGGAGATTCCAACGGCGGATCCACCTGAGGCCGAACATCGGCGGTCACATCGTCGCAGCGGGATGGATGCGACCACGTCCCAGGGCGTCTATTTCCACCTTCCGAGACATAGCGGTTATTGTATTTTTCTGCATAATAAACATAGCAAGGTGCAGACGCTGACTAATTGTCGCGTTATAGTGCGACGGGTCATCCTAAACGTTCATTAATGTCTGTATACCGTCTGTATCATTCCAGGATACATGGGATTTGCTATGAATTAAAATGCCTCACGTAGTGGGTTATTCATTAAAGTGAATTGGGGAAGGAAATTGATAAGCAATTTGCTACTGCTGAGCACAGGCATCTTCAGGACATTGCCTTGCTTTATATCTGCAGACGTATACATTGTATTCTCAAATGCAGCTGCAGTGAATGGGAACATTGACAATAATAATTTGCATTATCAAAAATATATAGAGAAAGAAAGATTTTCTCCTTTAGAAAGTGCAGTGCATGCCCGAAACGCGTGGGAGGAGGTTGCTCTATTTTTGTTCGTCCTGAGTGTTCGTTTTTAATGTTGTTAGAATAAACTTCAGTTTTATTTTTACCTGGTGAGTCCCCGTGCTTCTTGGAAAGGCAGCGGCTTCGATCTTTTTTCTTTCTCCAATGCTCCGGATCGAGCCAGCGCCGGGGAGTGATGTCATCTGTGTGCGCACACACAGACACCAGGAGAGAGGGAGTGAGAGTCACGGACACACTGAGGATGGCTGTATCGTGAGTTAAGTGTTACTCCAGGCTGATCCTGTCTTCCTGCATGATGTATGGACATTTTGTCACACATAGCAGCATTACTCTCTGTATCTCTCCCCCAGTGTCCCCCAGTGTCTCCCTATTTCCATTGCTACAGAAGGCATTGGCAGACGCCATTAGGTGTTACCTTTGAGCTCCTCAGTCGGGTTTTCTCTTACATTAAAAATATATAGGCATGCATCGTATAATAAAGTCACAAATTACATTAACTCAAAGCTCAGCATTTTGATCCCCTGCGACTCTGTAGTAAAATAGTGAAGGTACAGTATACTCAGTGCTTTCCCCTTGCCAAATAGAGTGGGTGAAGTAGGTTAAAAAAAAGTAGTGTTATTGTTCCGTGTCTGACACAAAAATGCCAGGTATATGAAGTAAATGCTGCACACCTTAAAAAATGGTCAGAATGATACAATTACCGGTGCTCATGTGCTTGAACGAAAGCCTGTTTCCAGTCCTAGATCACTAGTAGAAGGAACAGAGGGCACAACGGATTTCTGCAAATCTAAACTCATTTATTGAGCCAACACAACGTTTCGACCTCAAAGGTCTTTATTAAGTGACATAGTGGCATAACACACAATCCCAAAAGACAGCATTTAAATAGCAAACTAATCTCCATAATGCAATATGTCCAATTAGCAAAGATAGAAAAGGTGTGCTGCATATCTCCATTCCTCCAATGTCCACACCCATGATGCAATCATATAACCTCTAATTCAGCTGCCTCAAGGCTGCCTCCACAGATTTTTCCTCCATCTAATTTAGTTGGCCTGTCTACAATATGTATTAAACAGATGCTGCCATTCTCGCAAAAGATCAGAGCTACACGTATTGTAGACAGGCCAACTAAATTAGATGATACCTTGAAAGAGATTGAGGAAAGGTTTGTAGAAAGGGGACACAACAGAGTAGATATTATTACATCAATGAATAAACTCCACAACAAACGTTAAAAAGTGATCGTCTGACGCTTGTTAGTAAGTTCACAACTGCCAGTGGTTTTATTAAAAAAACTTTGAAAAAACATTGGAGAGTACTACAAACTGACGACACTTTAAAGAATGTCTGCAAAGATCTGCCACGCTTTGCTTATAAGCGTGGAGAGAATCTAAAAGACATTTTAATTAAAGCTGACAACCACTACTCCTCATTTCTTAAGTACACCCAAGGCAGGCTGCTATAAATGTTATGGATGCAGTATTTGTAACAGTTTGTATACTGGGGATAAGTTTCATCATCCTAGGAGTGGCAAATTGTTTAAAATTAAGGAACGTATCACATGCACAACCACCAATATAATATACATGATTAAGGGTCCATGTGGACTGTGTTATATTGGAAAGAGTAATCGTATTGAGAAAGTTGTGAATAAAAACACAAGTCTGAGGATATGTTTTGCATAATGACAGATAAGTTTATTGCTTTGTGCGGTGCACACGCAGAGGAGAGTTTCAAAATAAAACTCTCCCAACGACATGGTGGCATACAGGCCTTATTTATACACAAAATACAAAAACCCACGCCCCCTATACAAGGTTGCGTGTCGTCACTACGTAAACAAAATATGAACATGAACATATTGAGTTAATAACATTATTATGGGATGCCTAAATGAAATGAAATTACTCAGCTAATATTCCTTATACAAGCCGGTGATATTACTCTACATACAGAACTTCACCCCCCCCCCCTCGGAATGCAACAGAGACTATCAGTCTCGTATTTTCATAACATTGGCACTTAGCACTCATTCCCAAGGTTTTGTGGCTTAAGCGAACCGCTCAATATCAATTGGAACTTCAGCAGAAAAAAATGTATTTAAACTCACGTCCATACCAACTTTCATACAGACAATATCAAGCACCTAAGATGGATGCTGACTTAAAATGGTTGCTTAGATCCCAGTGCTGTTATGTCAGACACCCCCCTTAAATCATATTCTCACTTTGTCACTCCCTCCTTTTTTTATTCTTAAAAAATAGTTTTTGAGAATTAAGTTTATGATGATAGTCCAGGGATAACTCAGAGGACAAAGGCGCGTGCCCTTCACTGTCATAGTCTCGTAAGGCGCTGCGGCCATTATGTCTTTTGATGAATAACTGTGATCGGCATCTTCTTTCTTCAAGGGACTGCTGTTTCTGGCATCTGTAAAGAGTGGCATCAGATTGGGGGAGGGGGTCGCACCCTTGTGGATCATACATTTGCAATATGTGACACCCACATATATGACAACAAGTAACACCCCGAAACACATCAAAACATTTTGCTCCAAGTGATTTAAGCCATTCACCTAACCCCAGAGGGTCCCATTCCATCCCATCTTCCTTTCTAAGCCTCTTTTGAATCCCTTCTATTTTATCTAGTTCATGCTGCACATTGCTACTCTGATCTGCAATAAAAACACAACATTGTTCCTCAATTAGGACACATACCCCTCCTTTTGAAGCTAAAACATAGTCTAAAGCAATTCTGTTTTGTAAGGCCATAAGCCTAATCTGAACCTGTTCTTGGTTTGATGAAATTAAAAACTGCAAAATTAAGGCTACATCCTTCCTGTAAATTGTTATCTAACTAAACATACATTTTTACTCAGGTTTCATTGGTTGGTGGAGACACTTGACCCATAAATTGATTCTTGTTCCTTGTGTCTGATACACCCTTTAAAGAGGTTCCCTTAAAAAAATTGGAAAAATACAAAAATTATACACATAATACTAAAAACCTTATTTTATGCAAGCAACCTTTCTTTGGATATGCAGTTGCTAGATAAAAAATGGCATCTACAGTATCTCTATCATCATATATTTTCAGAATCATCACAACATTCTATTACTGAGAATTGAGGGGGTTTGGTATCTGTGGAAGCGAAATGCATGATCCTCACCCCTGCACGCATTGTATACATCATTCACTCAGAATATCAGAACAGACAATGTCTGCGATGGTCAACATGGCTGACTTATGATCCTTTCCTTGTGGCTGACACACGCCCCTGGGTGACCCCCGTCTTTCGGTGGAGGTGCAACACACTTCTGGATCAAAGTTTTGCTGCACATGACACATACATAGAGAGTGATGAGTACTGCCAAAACACATACAAGAGCATTCACAAGCCACGTTTCCAGGAAACCAATCCTCCCATCAAGGCTCAATTGTGCATACACCTTAAATTTCTAACTTAAACACACTCTAAAGATTAAAAATATTGAGTCTCTGAAAAAATGAAATGTTCTGATAAAACCGGGCCTTAGCCTGGTGTCTTATTTTCCTCGTTGGTTAACGGTTAGAGTTTTGACTCGGCAAGACGTTAACTTGCTGCGGCTGTGCTTTAGGTGACTTTGGTCTTTGGTGGCGCTGGAACGTTTGGTGGAGCTGGAACGAGCTTTACGTGCTTTGGGTCCAGGAAAAGAACTCTGCCACTTTAATTGCTGTATTGGTGGTTACTTTAGGCTTTTTCACCTGAGATGAAAAGCATGCTTGCGCAGGAAATATGTGACTATTAACCCCATCTCGAGTAGGTGCACTTTCAACTTTGCCTAGAGAGACTCAAAAAAATGTTTTAGTTGCATACAACTTATTGTTTTATTACCAATAACATGGTCTTTAATTTGTTCCTTTGGACTGCTGATAGTCACAAGTCATCCCATATGTGTCTCATAGGGAGATAATTTATACCTACTGTAGGAATAAATTCTTGTATCAATGTGTTTACTCCTGTCTTAGCATCCACATATAGACAGAGGTATTCCCTATTAATGTTCCTCAAATTAAATCTTAAGTAGCCACTGTGAACCTGACTTTGATACAATCTAAGTTCCTGAAACTTTGGGGCCTCATCCCTTGCCTAACCACTTGCTTCCATAATTAATTCTATCCTGTCTGCAGGCCATATCCCTAAGACCTGGGAAACTGCCAGAGTTTATCCCAATCTTCAAAAGTGGGGACAAAAAACACTGTCTCAAACTACAGGCCAATCTCTCTTCTCCCCATACTATCCACTGTCATGGAAAAATATTCCCTCCCAATTAAGCCATTATTTTACCCATACAAATTTCCCTAGCCAATCCCTATCTAGTTTTTACCACAAACACTTCACTGTAACGATTCTGCTAAAAAATTGAAATGCATTGTATATAATGCATATCTTATTCACTTATGTAACTGCTTTTGCAATTATGTATCCCCTGTATTTAACCCTATGCACAAGACACGCCCACAAATGAGAGGTGACTCCCAAATTCACCCCTTCCTGGCAAACCCATTCTAGATTACACAGCAATTTTGACAATAACCACTGCTTACGGACACCTTTGGAAAAAATAAATGGTTAAAAGTTATAACACACATCACATATTCAGTTAATAGACAAATGATTTTGTATAAGACTTCACACTAATGTCTTGCTTTATATAATCTCTTTGCACAGTGCTGAGCACACGGTCAGCTTTATAATTCTAAAGACACTCTGCATATTCATCTGACTAAAGACAAATGATTTTCAAAGCTTGTTTCCGGGCAAAGAGCCATTTTGTTTCTGGGCGTTTCGCCAATTGACCCTGAAAAGATAAGATAACGGCACACCACGGCTTCTTCCTGAAAAATAATAATTATTAGATTGGAACTTTCGCTTAAAGTTTACATACATGGAGCTTTATCCAGAGCCCTAAGAACTACATTTTTTATGGCCTCTCAAAAATTAACCCACAGGCTTTTATATAGCTGAGGTTTATATAACTTCTTAACACACAAATAACTCCACACGCTCATGCTATTTCCCTCCACTCAGTTTTTTTTAATGCTTTCTGTTTGAACTTTCATAGTTTCACTGACTTCATTCACTACAAATGTATGCTATCCTGTTGCAATTCTGTCCTTTCTCACGCTGCACAAACCTATTTCTCTCCATTAATCAACACTCACAAGTCTAACCCACACAAACACTTCCTTCATCTCACCTCAGGACTTTTGCTGACTATTTTAAGAAAGAGGTTGAATCCATACACCACAACATTCCCTCTTTTTCCTCCTATCCTACTTCGCTTCCTACTCTCTTCCTGCTTTCCTTGACTCTTTTTCCACTGTCTCAAAAGAGAGTGTCACCATCACTGTTGATCTCTTTTTCTCCCTCTAATCTGCTACTTTTCCATTCTCCTTAAAACCTGTAATAGTTATACCATGACTCAAAAATAGCAAGCTTGACCCTACCTGTCTTTCTAACTACTGAACTTGTCTTGTATTCTCTTGCTTGCTCCATTTTCTCAACACCCATTCTCTCCTTACCCTCTACAATCTGACTTCTGCACTGCTCCCTCCACAGAGACAATTCTCACTAAAATAACTGATGACCTATATGCTGCCCAAGACAGAGGTCATTACACTCTGCTCCTATTACTCTCTGAAGCATTTGCCTCTGTGGACCCCACTCTTCTCTTTTCTCTGTACACACTCTCTCTAAGTGACCTAATAACATCTCTTAGGTTTAAATATCACCACTATGCTGACGACACCCTCATTTACTTTTCAACCCCTGACCTTACACCTGCCATACAAACCTAAGTTTCTGAATGTCCTTCTGTTATCTCATCCTGGAAGGCCCTCTTTCGCCTTAAATTTACCATGGCAAAAACAGGGTTCCTCATACTTCCTCCCAAACCTGACCCTATTATCTCCTTCCACATTACTCTTGAATCTTCCATCCAGTAGCTCAAGCACACTGCTTAGGGGTCATTCCCTGCTCCTCTCTCATATTCTCCTCTTTCATTCAAAACATTTCTATAACTGTCGCTTTTTCCTCCACAATATCACAAAGATACACCTGTTCCTCTGTTGCTCAACTATTAAAAACTCATCAGACCCTCATTCTCTCCCATCTTGATAACTGTAATCCCCTGCTATCCCGCCTTCCTGACTTTCACCTGTCTTCCCTACTATCTATCCCAAACACTGCTGCCAGAATCACTCTACTCTTTAAACTCTGATTCTGCGTTTCCCCTCCTGAAATTCCTCTCCTGGCTTCTAATCAAATCCTACTGTTCTTGTATGCTCTCCCTACCTACCACTTAGATTGTAAGCTCCTCAGAGCAGGGACTTCTCTTCCTAATGTTACTTTTATGTCTGGATCACTTATTTCATGACCTCTTACCTTTACCATTTGCTACCTATATGATTATGACGTGCACCACTCCTGTGAAGCGCTGTGCATATTAATGGCGTTATTTACATAAAAACATACAATACAATATATACTTCAAACAATGCTTATGAGCTTTTACCCGCATTTTTTAACACAAAATATTCCCAAACATATCCTTATCCTATAGAAATAAAATTGAAATGTGTTTTTACTGGTATTACACAATACAGAACACACACAATACAAAAAACTTATTTCATACACAGCCAAACAACATCACAAAAATAACGAACAAATAAAAGAAAGACATTTCTCCCCTATTACCCAACAATTTCACTCTGTAACTAAATTAATAAAAGTTCCCTTCTCTTTCTTTATTCTCATAAATAACCTGAATTTAAAACTACTCTGATGCTCCGGAGCTTTTGGCTTAACTTTCTTATCTTAGCACATTCCTCGCGCTGGAGAAAAAAGTGGGGGCACGCTCTGTGCTGCTGCGATTCAGATTCTCTTTCTTTCAGACATTTGATTTCATTGTGAGCAAATAATATTCATGTTTTTGTACGTACTTGCAAGTTTTTGGATGGTGATTTGTGCACACAGTGATACTTAGCATGGTTTATCTTTCACACAGGTAATCATTCAGGAAAATGTCATTAGGGTATCAAATCCATCTAGCCACTCTCCATTAAGGGCTCAACAATTTTACTTGCCGGCACCGAAACTTGAGTTTATATCAGAAAATGATTTATAACCACTTATTGCATGTGGGGAAATGGAAGGAAAAGCTTATACGTTCATAACTGATTTCTGCGGCATCCGCCAGCCGGGCTTGCCATGCATAATTTTAGCCACAAAAACTTCATAAAATCCAAAGATTTATACTACCACAGACACACAGGGATTACTGAAAGTTAGAAGGTTCCACTATGAGCCCTTGCGTTCGCATTCTTATGAATAAGAAAACCGGTGCGGCTGCTCATAGGTTCATGCTTCCTTCTATAGTAATTTATTGCAAACAAACTCTTTTCATTGGGGTGGCATGTGTATTTTCATTGGGACTTGCATGTATATTTTCATTTGAACTTGCATGTATTTTTCATTGGCCAACAAAACATATTTATATTGTCTCTTCTTGTTCTCTGTATCCATTCTTTATTATTTTTGTCTGCAGACACACAACCTCTAACGGCAAATTTTGAGAACTTTGGTTTCCCATTATTCTCCTGTTACAGTAATCACATTTAATTGACCTGTACAATACTCCTGATACAATAATCAGCACAAGCTGATTGCGTACAACTCTTTTGGCATGTTATTGTTCTGATTTTGTTTCAGCATAACTATACCCAAGAAAACACTTGAATTACTTCAGCGGGTCCAACCCAGTCCTGATTAACCTTATACTTTTATAACATGGATACAGATAAGACCTTCTAAACAGATATCCATAAATAAACTCACTTGGTATGTTAATGACAAAACAGAGCAAATGTACAATCAGGGACCCTTCCTGCTCAGACAATAAAAATATTTATCACAACACAGGACAGTCTGAAAAACAATCCCTTAAGCATACAAACACTCACCTTCATCACCAAAACACCAAAAAAAATTAACGGGACTCTCACCTTAATCCCAATAAAACTTAACATCTATAACACTTTAAAATGGATACAGGAACAGACAAATAAACTTATTTGACACTGCTAGGTAAACCCGTCAACACAGATTGAGACACCCTTCAAAACACATCTCTCTACACATCACTCAAAACAACTTTTTAACCTCAGGCTTTCCTCAAAAGGTGCCTTTTACCTTGATTCTTACGAGCGCTCAGATTTGAGTGACTGAGGAGTGGTTTTTTCAGGTGCTCAGCTTCCGGTATTTTTGGGTTTCTATTCGGAGCGCCATCTGAGAAAGTGGTGAATAAAAACACAAGTCTGAGGATATGTTTTGCAGAATGACAGATAAGTTTATTGCTTTGTGCGGTGCACACGCAGAGGAGAGTTTCAAAATAAAACTCTCCCAACGACATGGTGGTATACAGGCCTTATTTATACACAAAAATACTAAACCCACGCCCTCTATACAAGGTTGCGTGTCGTCACTACGTAAACAAAATATGAACATGAGCACATTGAGTTAATAACATTATTATGGGATGCCTAAATGAAATGAAATGACTCAGCTAATATTCCTAATACAAGCTAGTGACTTTTACTCTACATACAGAACTTCACCCCCCCTCGGAATGCAACAGAGCCTATCAGTCTCGTATTTTCATAACATTGGCACTTAGCACTCATTCTCAAGGTTTTGTGGCTTAAGCGAACCGCTCAATATCAATTGGAACTTCAGCAGAAAAAAATGTATTTAAACTCACGTCCATACCAACTTTCATACAGACAATATCAAGCACCTAAGATGGATGCTGACTTAAAATGGTTGCTTAGATCCCAGTGCTGTTATGTCAGACCCCCCTTAAGTCATATTCTCACTTTGTCAGTATGCTCAAGACAAGATTCATTGAACATAAAAGCAAAATCAGCAAATGTGCAGAGGATACTGCCCTTATTAAACATTGCACTGAATTCAGTCATGCTGTATCTTCATTGAAATTAATGGGGATTGAACACATTAGAACATCTAAAGCAGGTATGGACAAGGATGTCCTATTATTACAGCGTGAATCATTCTGGATCCACAGTTTATCCTCATGGATTAAATGACTTTTTATCATTAGGATGTTTTCTTGAGGAAAGGTAAATGTTTATTCTTTGTAGGTTGCTGCCACTGTGTGCTGAACTGGATTACTATCAATACATTGTAAGTTTAGTATACTGTACCTCTGGGATTAGGTAATGATTTATGGATATTTAATAAATCCTTCATGACAAAATAAAGGACACACCATTTTTAATTTTATATATTTTATTAGTATTCACTTGACACCGTAGGGTTAATATTGTGCAATGTGTCCACAATTGGGGGTGCTGATATACCCCCTTTTCTCTCCTCTTTCATATTGCCTTATGACAAAGATATTACCACTGCTGCTGTAAACATGAAGAATGAGGACTCAGGCACTTCGTGGGACCAAATAAGAAGATGGTGGCCATCATAAACGAATGCGGATACCACAGAGGACTACGACGCATGCGCAGTGACTGAGACGCAGTCCGCGTCATCATGTGGCCCATGGAGAATCTAACAGGAGGAAATCGGCATTCAGAATGACTGCGCATGTGCGGAGCATTGAAACGCACAGCGCTGTACGCGTTTCATTATACAGTATAAAGAACAGTGAGCTCGTCAAAGATGGATACCGCAAGATGAACTGCGCATGCGCAGACACTGAAACGCATTGCGTTCCACTACACAGGACCCAGGAGGATGACGTCATCGGACATGGACGCAGTACAATGAAGATGGAGGAAAAATCTGTGGCGGCAGCCTTGAGGCAGCTGATTTAGAGGTTATATGATTGCATCATGGGTGTGGACATTGGAGGAAGGGAGATATGCAGCACATGTTTTCTATCTTTGCTAATTGGACATATTGCATTATGGGGATTAGTTTGCTATTTAAATGCTGTCTTTTGGGATTGTGTGTTATGCCACTATGTCACTTGATAAAGACCTTTGAGGTCGAAACGTTGTGTTGGCTCAATAAATGAGTTTAGATTTGCAGAAATCCGTTGTGCCCTGTGTTCCTTCTACTAGTGACACAAAAATGCAGCATTTTCTGAACATTACGCTCAAGCTATTTGGATATTTTAGACAATATGCTTGGGAAAAGAGGAGGGAGAGGGAGACACCCAAGAATAAATCCAATTTTCTTTCAGTGGAAAGAGGAACGGTAAGTGTGTATATATAGAAAGTAGTATTACCCTCATATTCCAACCCTTGCTGTTAAAATGCTGATCAAGAGACTCTAATCATCATAGGATATAGTATCTATCTATCTATCTATCTATCTATCTATCTATCTATCTATCTATCTATCTGTAACGGTATTTCTGGCCCGGCCTGACCCACCCAATCTCACATTGGCCCCTGTGGTCTAACCGGCCCCCATTACAGTGTAGATATGCCTGATGGTGCACCTGTTGGCTACAGGACTCCTGAGTCTCCCGCATGATGGTGTGTGGGGAGAACCCGTCCAGACAGGCAGCTGAGGTAGTGTGCTGAGTCTCACCTAGTTCCAGTGCAGCGCCTCCACCTCATCAGGGTCCCTGCGTCCGCATGGGGATGATCCTGGTGAGGAACTCCTCGGTGGTGCAACCTCCTGTGTAATCATTGGACTCTCGCACACAGGGGTTTCTCTGATCAGCTCCATCTTTATTGTCACGGTGGGCATAGCTGCCCTCCACAATGGGGTATATTTAGCCGATCATCTCGCCCGTGCTCCCCTTTGATAGGTATGTCACCTAGATGAGGGATTCACTATTCCCGCAGGAATCACTGCCCTGTGCCAGGTCCCTGGACACAGTCTCCCATGGAGTTACTAGAACATAACTAACACTCTGCAGAACTTGAACTCCTTTCTGAACCTTGCAAGAACTTTCCAGCAACTGTACTCGCCTTGAACGCTGACAGAACTAACTCTTTGACACAGTGCTGTGCCTTATGTAACTTCTGAGGCTGACACACCTCTGACATCACTAACCATGGAGTCAGAGCATGTGACCAGTCCCATCCATACACAGGGCACCCCACCAGGGTGTGAGGGAAAACCTCCATGATTACTGCTGGCATGCCCACACTTACCAGGCCTTGCTGCCAGCAGGAGAGATGACTGTAGGCATTTTACATGCGCGCTACATTCTCCCCCTGGTGAATCCCATCGTCCTCGCTGGGACCTAAATTTGTATACCTCTTTCCAGGAAGCACTGTAACGAAAACATAATTAACATCACACAAATTTCCTCATAATGCAGTACACATGAATACAGTCATCCGCAAAGCCCGCCCCGACCAGCAGCCACAGACCCGCGTGATGCACAGTACCACCTAAAAATAGTGATAGGGGACCGGTTTCTTTACTTCTCTACCCCCCATATCCAGAACTGTTACTGAGAAATGCCTGGGTAATCCCCTCTCTGGTCTATATGTTACTCTGTGTTTATAGATATTTCTCCCAATGGCCCATATGCGGATTAAATGTTCTATCCGTTCCTCGGCCTTCTTTCCTATCACGGAACTCCCTCTCCCCACTAGGTGCATTTCTATGGCCTCCCTAAGCCACCTATCCCGGTTGTCCTCTAGCTCATCCATGAGAGGCTCAGGGACATACGGGTACTCCAACCCGTGGGAAGATTTATAACGAGCCATTATGGTTCTCTCAGCCCTACTAATTCTAGTCAGGTCAGCCTTACCTCCCCTCCCAGGCAGCACCCATGATAGGGGTTCGTCAGGGTCCACAGGGTCTGACAAAATACTGGGACCCATAGGCTCTATTTCCCTTTTCTCAATCTGCAGCCATCGCTCCTGCAGCTCTCTGTCCCTCTGTTCTGGGGTAAACTCTCCCACCGCCCACCAATAGTCCACTACATCCTCTCGCCGGATGAGGAACCGAGTGCGGTCCATCCAGGCCGAGTACCCTTCAAATAATGGGGCCCACCACCGGTTCTCCCGGAATCTGTTTGACCCTCCTGAGTCCCTATCATTGTCCATGGAAAATACCCCTGATGACCGCTCAGACCGCGGTACAGACCACCTAAACGACCCCGAGGCCTTTACTACGGGTTGGCGTGCTGTAGTTGCCACTCTCAATTCTCCCCCTCCCCTTGAATCGCCCTCCGTAGCGCCACTGCGCTGCCTTTCCCCAGTCCGTCTTCCCTCTCCCCCTTGTGAATTGTCCACGTACTCCAGGCTAGGCGGTGAACCCGGTGACCGTGGGATGGGGGTAGGGGTGTTAACTATGGCGGGGGTTTGGGCATAGGGGCACGGAACGGGACCCCACGGGGTTACGACCCGCTCCTGGCTGTCCGTAGACTGGTCCAAGGATGATGTCTCACCCTCCTCAGTCCTGAGATCGTCTCTCCAATTTCTGGGCCTTGTAAGTGATCGGGGACCTTCCCCCGATCGCCGAAGCATCGCTGCTTTTTCTTCATGGGTTCCGCCGTCGCCACCGGAAGTGACGTCCTCCCCGGAACCGGAAACGTCACCATCTTGCGTGGGACCCCCATGCGGGATCTCTTCCTCTATGACGACATCCGGTTGCTCCGCCGTCATTGCCGGAAGTGATGCCGTCCCTCCACGTGCGCTTTGGGCCTGGCGCGGCCCCTCCAGCGCTTCGCCGTCCGCTGTAACCAGGTAAGTAATAGGGCTGCTTGGCTTACCCGTCCGCAGGGGTGTAGGCGTCTCTCTCCCGTCTCCGCCAGGTCCTGGGATGGCGGGACTCAGTCGGTCGGGTCGCCGATCTGCGAGGGACGTCCTGCCACTCACCCCACGGGGTGTCGTCCTTCCGGTCTGCCTTTTCAGCTCCGCTTTTACCACCGCCAGCTCACGGAGGTCCTCGTCTGAGTAATCCCCTTTTCCTGACTTAGGGGTCTCCGGACGGGGTGACAGTCTCTTTTCCCCGAACGCGGGGGTTGATTCAGCCGCCTCGATCGCCACTGACCCAGCCGACTTGACCGGCTCCAGTCCCTTGTCTCCGGGACTCGCGCGGTTGATCCATAGCGCGCCCGGGGACTCGGAGGAGCGCCTTGTCACGTCCACCGGGGGGTCAGCAGGCTGTATAGGAATAAATGTGGGCATAGGCCACAGGTATAAAGTCCCGCAATGAGGGCAACGTGCCGCCGTATTGACCATTCCTCCGGGCAGCCCGCATTGTAGGCAGAGCCCGACCACCGTCTAGGTGTTGGCCACCCTCACTACTAGCACCCCACCGGGCACTGAGTAGGGCTGTGTAGAGACCATCGTGCCCACAGTGGAGGAGCAGGCCATTCTTTGCACAGGAGCCACTTCCTGTACAGGTCTCTCCTTCTCAGTGGTTCCTCGCAACTGACTGATGGAAGTTGCTGGATCCGCCACTCCCTGCTTCGGCTCCTCCCTTCTCTGACAGAGCTGGAACCCGCCCCCAGGGGTTGCAATAATGGGCGGGTCCCACAGGGGAACATCATGCCCCTTAATTAAGGCCGCACCTCTCTCAGTCCTGGTGGGCGCGGTTAGCGTTTTCGCGCCAATTTCCCCACAAGGGTGGGGGTCTTTTCCCGCGGCTAGTTCCCGCCTTTTCCTGGCAGCCACCCTCTGTGCAAGATCACCATCCTTTTTGCACGGCTCTTCCACGGCCGGTACTACTTTTTGTAGTGGCGCCGTCTGGATATCAGTACCTGGGCCCAGTGGGTGCATTCCCACAGGCCATAGTTGAAAGTCACTCCCCCTGGTAGAAATCAGGGGAGGGTCCCATAGACTAAGCGGTTGACTCAGCACAGGGGCTGAGTTAGTCACTGTCCATCCCGGCGCAGCCATAGCTTTCGCGCCTTGCCCCCCATCAGGGCGGGGCTCCGCTGTTCGCGCCATTCCCGGCCAGCTCCCTGCAAGTCCTGCATTAGCCATTTTTTCTGCGACTGGCCCATGCGGTTTCCCTAGCAAGCGGGAACCGCCATTTTCATTGACTTTTACGCCCAAAAAGTCCATTTGTTTGCTCTCCTCACGGGGTTCTCCCCCAATTATTACAATTTCCTCACACTCTTCAAGGTGGCCATCGCCCTTGTCCCAAACAGGATAAAAACGGGGCAGCCACGGCCTTCGCTCCGCTCCAGAGCAGATTGGTCAATGATAACTCGGCGACAGTCTGCTCTTCAGTGGGTGTGCACGCCACGGGTGCCCTCCCCATCAGCCTCTGTCCGCCATTTCATGTTTCCGCCCCACGCGGATCCTCCACTTCTCGAAACTTATCATACATGGGGCTCCACTCTGCGGGGCAGCCACCACACCGCACAATAAAGATTAGCTTCAGATGCACACCACATGTGTACCTTATCTAGGTGTGACCCAGTGTGCACTACCTCAGGCTAGGCTCACTATCTCAGGTGTCTGCTGTGACTCCTTCCTCCCAGTCTGTGCTTCCTACGGTGAGTGTCTGGAATGGGCTAGGTACTCTGGCTCTGCCATGCAGTACTTGGGGCGTCTACCTGTCTTGGTCAGCCTAGCGCAGACCCTCTCCAGGACTCCTGACCATGTTAACAGGCTATCCCTTCTGGCATCCTACCAACTAGCACTGCCTCAAGGTGACTCGGTCAGCTATAGCCCGGCTCCAAACCCCTCACTCCTTTCAGGCCCCTAGGTTGTCCCTGCGAACTGACAATATCCCGTCAGCCCCTTGACCACCCCTAGGTCCGTCCCTACGCAGCACAAAGTGGCAGCAGACACTCTCCCTGTTTCCCAGTGTGCCTAGCTAGAGCCTGTCCTGATGACAGATCTGATCTCAGCAGCGCCTCCAAATGTAGCCCTTTTTGTGAACGCCTGCAATAAGGAACTACTGTGGTGCATGTACCTGTGGCCTCAGGAGCTCTGAGCCTCTGCTATTTGGGAGCCTGGGGTCATACCTTTATTAATCGCGGTGCAGCGCCTCCACTTGCCCAGGATCCCCATGATAGAGATTATACCCTGAGCAAGAACATCACAACAGCATTATGCAACAGCAACCTTTTATATATCATGCATAAAGAACAAATGATCTGCAGAATAAACATATAACATTACACACACACACCGTGATTATTAGGGATAATGTCCTGTACATAGGTGGCTCTGCCACTCTCCCTAGGAGTATGTCTTATAACCAGTATAGGTATGGTACCATAGGATTTGCACGGTTGGCCCAATTAGTTAGTGGGAGGCGGGATCAGCGCCTGGTGACCGGTGTAGGTGCACTTGTAGACAATGATACCTTCCGGTCACTGCGATGAACGTCACACTCCACGCAGGGTCCTAGCGTTGCTCCAGCCTTTCGCCGTCACTCCTTGCTGCAGCGCCGTCTGTGTCCAATCCAAGATGGCGGCCGCAGCTCCGCAGCCAAACCACACTAATGGGAAATGTCCCTACCAACTAGGGCCGTCCTTACAAAACAGCACCCTACGATGACAGGGGAATACTCCTCGGGCCGGGGAAATACCTTTCACCTAAGCGGACGGGTCACTGACCCTCCGCTCGCGCACACGAGGTTCCGCCAACCTCCTCCATCACCTCCCTCTCTGCTCTGACCCACCGCCCACACGCATCCGGTTCCTCTATACAGAGTCTCGCACCCAATTGGTCCTCAGCCTCAGCTGACTCTCTCGCAGTTCGGAGTTCAGAGTTCAAACCCCCAAAGTCTCCACAGATTGGTTGCCCTTCGCGCGCTTCTCTCGCGCATGCGCAGCCCAACTTGTACACAGTGACCTTGCTGACAGAAGGAATAATATGGCGCTGCCTTCGTGATTGACAGCGCGGAACCTTTAGATATATATATGCACATCCTTACATTCTCCCCTCTCCAGAATCCAACGTCCCCGCTGGACTACATAAACCACATATATATATAACTATTTACACAACCCTCTCAGTCCTAGATTAGGTTACACATTTCGTTAAACAGTACCATCATAGCTTGCATCCTATGCCGAGCCCACTGCTGAGCCTCATAATGGGGTGCCCCAAATTGATCATATGCCATTCGCATGGGAGGCTGACAGGCTCTTTGACTTCGCCGGGGTTGATTCTCCTCTGCTTCCTCTGCAGAGTATCCAGTCTCAACTGGTGCTTCCATCTCTACCCTTGAGGGGTTTCCAACATTAGTACTGTCTCTTTGGGGTGTGAAACATGGACTTTGAGGGTCTAGGGGCTGACTCGCGGGAGTCAAAGGGTCAATGTTCAGGCCAAGAGGCTCTTTACCCGTGGCTCCTTCGGGAGATACCTCCGCGGCCGGAAGGCCCCTTTGAGAGGTTCCTTCCATTGGATCCTCAGAGGTGGCAATTTTTACAGTCTCTGAGCCATCCTCTGTGTGTTCAACTCCTCCATCTATGGGCGTGGCTGGGACTTCCAATTCGTCCGTCCCTACTCGAGGTATGGGAAGCAGATGATTCCTATGCCACACTTTTACGCGGCCTTCAGAATCCTTGATCCGGTACACAGGAAGACCAGGCATTTGTGACTCCACCTCATACACACCCTCCCGCCACCGGTCTGCCAATTTATGCTTCCCAGGAACACCTAAGTTGCGTAAGAGGACCGCATCTCCGGGGTGAATTTCCTTATGACGTACTTTGTGATCGTAGCGCCTTTTATTTCCCGCATTCAGTTGCGCAGTCGTCCGTTCAGCCAATTTATAGGCCAACTGTAAACTGTCCCTTAGTCGCTGGACATATCGGAAATGCGTCCTATTGGATACCCCATCGGTAGATATCCGCAGGCGCACATCCACCGGTAACCGGGCTTCTCTTCCGAACATCAAAAAATACGGGGTATACCCAGTGGACTCATGTCGGGTACAATTATACGCATGTACCAATGCCTCGACGTGTTTACTCCACTCCGTCTTTTGCGGGCTCGTCAGAGTTCCTAACATATCTAACAAAGTGCGATTGAACCGTTCAGGCAAAGCATCCCCTTCGGGGTGGTACGGGGTAGTACGCGACTTGGCAATGTTCAGTAGTGTGAGCAACTCCCGTATCAGTGTACTCTCAAAGTCTCTGCCCTGATCAGAGTGAAGACGATTCGGCAACCCATAGTGAATGAAATATTTCTCCCATAGTACTCGGGCCACCGTTACGGCCTTCTGGTCTTTCGTAGGGAACGCTTGGGCGTACCTAGTATAGTGGTCAGTGATCACTAGAACATTACTAACTCCCCGATTGTCGGGCTCGATACAGAGAAAATCCATACACACCAAATCCATTGGACCCGAGCTTTTCAAGTGTGCCATAGGAGCCGCCCTGGTGGGCAGTGTCTTTCGTTGTAAACAGCGATTACACCTCCGACAATGTTGCTCCACGGACTCCCTCATTCTCGGCCAATAGAACCTATCCTGTAGTAGCCCAAATGTCTTGTCAATGCCCAGGTGACCATGGTCATCGTGAAGGGCCCGGAGGACTAGGGTTCTCAAACGTTCCGGCAAAAACAGCTGACGCCGATCGGGATGGTTATGATAAGGTATCACCCGATATAACAAACAATTGTCCATTTCGAACTTCCCAAACTCATTTGACAGGAGTTTCACCAAGTCTTTGGGGGCTCGCTTCAGTATAGAAGGGTTATCTTGTTGTACCGCTTGACGTGCTAGCTCCACTATGGGGTCTTGTGTTTTATAATGCACTAGATCCCTCCACGAGATGATATTATCGTCAGTGATATTCATCCCTTCTCGACCCTGATAGGCCCGAGGAATAGCCCGCGAATGACATCCCAACGAGTCAACAACCCGTAATTCCGAGAATGCCACGTGGTCGTCGACTACCGCAGCCACGGAGCAGAGGGCACGAATCCCGGGACCCGGTATCTCTTCCCAAACTTCCTCATCAGGGGTGGATTGAAGGCCAGGTCGACGAGACAGGGCGTCGGCACCTATGTTGGTGGGTCCGGGTTTGTATTTAAGGTTGAACCTGTAATTGGCTAGAGCAGCTAACCAACGATGTCCTGTGGCGTCCAATTTGGCAGACGTATTGATATAGGTCATGGGATTGTTATCCGTGCGTACTTCGAACTGTACCCCATATAGGTAGTCATGCAGCTTATCTACCACAGCCCATTTTAGCGCCAAGAATTCCAGTTTATGGACCGGGTAATTCTGCTCGCTAGGGGTTAAGCTTCGGCTCGCATAGGCCACCGGACGCAGCCCGGTCTCATACTTCTGATGCAAAACCGCTCCTAATCCGCTAAGGCTAGCATCGACATGTAGAACATAGTCTCTGTCGGGGTCCGCGTAGGCCAAGACGGGAGCCTGAGTGAGGCTGGCCTTTAAGTTCTTGAAGGCCTGTTCACATTCTGGAGTCCATGTCTTCCCAAAGGGTGTCTGCGCCGAGATTCCTTTTCTCCCGGTTTCTCCCGGATACACCTTTAGAAGATCATTCAGTCGCTTGGCCTTGCTGGAATAGCTCTCTACGAACCGCCGATAATAGCCACAAAACCCCAAGAAGGACCGCAACTCTTGAACATTTTGAGGTCTAGGCCAATTCACCACCGCCTCTATCTTCCCTGGGTCGGTGGATACCCCATCAGCCGATACAATATGACCCACATACGTCACAGAGGACCGACAGAATTTGCATTTGTCCAGCGACAGTTTTAGACCCTCCCCCTGAAGTCTATCCAGCACCTTCATCAGTCTCTCGGAGTGCTCCTCTAGAGTCCGCTCGAACACGATAATGTCGTCCAGGTACACTAAGCACTCTCGCGGGTTAAGGTCTCCGAGGGTTTTTTCCATTAGTCTCTGGAACGTGGCCGGGGCACCGCAGATCCCTTGCGGCATGCGGGTAAATTGGTAAAACCCTAATGGACAGATGAAGGCCGTTTTTTCTTGGTCTTCCTGGCCCATGGGCACTTGATAATATCCGGACCTGAGGTCGAGCACACTGAACCATTTGCTTCCCGTCAGAGCGTTCAGGAGGTCCTCGATTCGGGGCAGTGTGTACTGATCGGGAATAGTACGGGTATTCAGAGTTCTGTAATCCACACATAGACGGACCGTCCCGTTCTTCTTGCGAACTACCACAATGGGTGAGGCGTAAGGGCTCCGATATTCCTGCACGATGCCAGCCGTTTTCATCTCGTCGATTAATCCCTTCACTTCGTCAACATCCCTGGGGGCAAGCCGGCGGGAGCGCTCCCGGAAGGGGGTAGCGTCGCTCATTCGGATGGTATGGTGGGCGCTGCGACTGCAACCCACGTCCATATCACCAGTGGAGAACACACTCCTTCGGTCGTGTAGCTCGTTCAGCAGCCTCTTCCTCCATACATCCGGGAGTGGCGAGTCGCCGAAGTCAAATTCCAACACTGACTCGACGGTAGTAGGTGGGCACCTAGATGGTCCCGTCGAAACCTTCTCCTCGGAAGTTACAGGGTATATCCTTCCCAGCGTCTGCCGCCTGTCGATAGTCATGGGGTACGGGGAAATATTCTGCACGTACACCCAGGTGCGCCTCGGAATCTTCCCGGGCCATTCCTTGACAGAGGCTAGTACTTTGTATCCCAAACGTTGTTCGTCCTGGGCCACACTTTCCACGGTGAAGAGTTGATCCTCCAACCGTCGTCGGGGGTAGTGACAAGCGGCGACCATCATTCGTCCTTCCCCCGGGGGAATTTGAGTCAGTCCCCATTCTTGACTGTAAAGGACGCCATACTCTTCTTCAGCCGCAATTCTACCGCAGACCTCTTGGAGGGCGGGACAGGCCGCTAAGGCCAGCAGTGGGGCTTCTCCCGCTTCTTGCAAAAACTGGCGGAACACCGCGCGCACAATGTCAGCGTTGGTCCCCAAGATGATTGGGGCGCTGGGGTGGTCCTGAGGTTCGGGGCACACTAAGGCCTCCACTTCCATGGGGTGATGTTTACCAGTATTCAGCTGGAGAATATCTAACTGCACCTTTACTACTCCGTCTATGGGGTAATCTTCATGACTCAATCCCCGTAGTCGCAGGGCATCCGCAGATAACAACGGCAGTCGGTGGAGATGTTGGTCGTAGAAGGGCCGGTATACGATGGTTACTTGAGAACCCGTATCCAACAATGCGGCGGCGTAGATGCCTTCGATAACTACGCGAACAATGGAGGCGGGGCCAATTCGGGAGCTCTGAGAGGGCGGCAACACCTTTTCATCCTCCAGGGGTTGGCACGGCATCGATTGCGCCGGTCGGGACGACGTCCTCCGCGAGGTGGGGCAGTGGGCCCGTAAATGTCCCATCTTTCCACATGCGTAACACTGCATTTGGCTGAGGTAAGCTTCGTCTCTCCTGGTTGGGGGACTTCGCCCAGTCGGGGGACGAGGTCTGGGTGTCACTGGGGTAGGGACATCCTCGGAATCGGGATCCCCAGGTTCGGGCACGTCGGGCTTTGGGTCCACTTTCTTGGCTTCTTTACCCCCGGGCGGTGGCTTCTTCCCGGTGGCTAAGTCACGCCCTAACAACACCATCTCGTGCGCTTGGACCCGATCCATTAAGTCGTGAAACGACAGGGCTTGTCCGGGCGTTATGCAGCTACTGACCCGCACCGACACGGGGTGTAGGGGTAGGAGGCCCCTCAGCAACTGAGTGGTACGTATTCCGTTGGCTTCTTTCCTTGGCAACACGCCTTTCCTCACCATATTCCAAAGATCCAGGTGTAGTCGCCTGAGAAAATCGAATACCATTTCCCCTTCCTTCTGGGCTAACGCATGAAATTTTGACATCAAAGTGTACATGTCCACCGGAGCTCCATACGCCTTGGTTAGGCAGTAGATGAGATCTGCTGCATCAGCTTCCGGGTTGTCATCGCGGTAGTAGTGCACCATGTGGGACGCGGGGGGGCGTAAGCACTCGACGATGCGCTGTCTGCGGACCGCGTCCGTGCAGGTCCATTCAGGCAGTACCTGTTCGGTATGATCCAACCAGTCCTCTATCCCTACTTCCCCTTGGGGCGTGGGTTTCTCACCGGACAAGGCCTTTAACTTCCTGTACTGGAGCGACTGGGTGGTATTGTGGATAGCGGCGGCTAGGGCGGGAAAAGAGGTGTCTCCCGGTAAGCTATCCCCAACGGCAGGGTGAGCGTCCAATCTTGATAGGCTAAGTCGGTTGAGGCCAGCCCGCAGGCCGGACGGGGTAGATGAGGAGCCTAGGCTCAGGGCTGCGGGCCAGCGAGGGTGCAGGCCATGGTCAGGGGAGTGGTCGGGGCCTCCCGTCGCGGCGCCAACGGTGGGGGTATACTCTCTCTGGGGGGTGGAAGTGGCCAGGGGCACAGGGGTATCCGCCTGGACTATGGGACAGCGCACCCCCGGGGCCTCGGGCAGCAGCAGTATCCGGGGCAAAGCCTCGGGGCATATATCTTGTTCAGTGGCATACAAGATCCGGCGCCAGGTCTGGTCGCGGTCATAAAAATGGTCTTGTACCTGGGCATTGTCCAGGAGAGGGAGCTTTCGGACCTGCTCGGTCACTGTGCCTAACGAGATCATGGCGGGGACATGGCCCAGCGCGAAAACACGGTTCAAAGGAATCCCGCGCCGTTGGGCCCACTTGCGCACCTCGAGCGCCGAGGGCACCGACATGATGTGGGTTGGTTGCACAATAGAAACAAAAAAAAATGTGGGGGCACCCCAGGTCTAAGATCTCAGCAGCGCCTCCAAATGTAACGGTGTTTCTGGCCCGGCCTGACCCACCCAATCTCACATATCTATCTATCTATCTATCTATCTATCTATCTATCTATCTATCTATCATCTATCTATCTATCTATCTATCTATCTATCTATCTATCTATCTCATATATACAGTAGATAGTAAATGAATAACTCCCAACAAATGCGTAGCTAATATTTGAGTAGAGATTGTCCACACAGTGTACCTGTTACACACCTGCATAGTTACATATTGCAATCAAGAGTAAAAGCATTCAATTAAGTCAATCACCTGCCACAGTACACACGAGCTCTTTAGCTGGGAGACTGACACAGGGAAGACTTACTAAATGTAAGGAGGGGTTGCTCTCTATAGAACAGCATGCACTGTACGTGGTTAAAACGTATCCTCAGTCAGCAGCTTAAAGTATTTTTTTTTTATAAATAGCAAAAGACAAGTTATTTATGTGATTGCCTTTATACTAATGTAACGGGTATTCCACCCCACCCAATCGCATATATAGTGTGGGTGAGTAGAACATGCAGTGTTACCGGTGTGGTGCGTATACCTGTAGGCTCACAGGAGGGCTGAGCTTCCGCCTCTGGGAACCTGGGGCAATTATACTAGGGGTAACCACTTACTCAATAGGTGCAGCGCCTCCACCTGCGATGGCTCCCACCAGAGAGGGAGTGGATCCTCGCAGGACAAACTCAATGATCACATACACAATGGGGTATAATAACTAAGGACTTTACTAACATGTAATACGACACATCACATTCATAATATAACCTGTGTCCTCTCAGGAGGAGACACTAACCGTGACGTCTCGCAGGACAATTCCCCAACACTAGGTGATCCCACCCAGTGTCCAAAGAACCCCACCCAATGTCCCGCACTCTTGCAGAGAATCAATGGGTGACTGCGCAGTCACTATTAAGCTAAGGGCCCGGTGGTGCACTTAGAACTGTAGATACCTGCCGAGCACTCCAGTGCTCGGGTCAGCAATGCTTCACAAAGGGTCAGACGCGTGATGAATCCGTCTGATCCTATCCTGGCGATATTCTCTGTGACCCTCAACGTGGGTCCGAACTCCTTCACTGGAACCGCAGCATCCGCTGAGTCCCTCACTAACGATACAGCAACGTGACACACCCTGCACTACAGGCCGTCCCTATAGCACAGCATCCTTAAGTGGCTTAAGGGTCACTCTCCTAGGGCCTTCGGGGTTGCCTATCCTATATAGGTAGGTCTTGTACCCACCCTACTCATAATACGGGCCCTGGGCCATGGATCCCCGGACTGGTTACCGCTATGAACCCCCCCCAGTTGCCTCGTACTACGCGCAACGCCGCCCTGGGCTATGGCTCCCCGGATTGGTTACCGCTATGAAACCCCCCCAGTGGCCTCGCCACTCGCAACACGGACCCTGGGCTATGGCTCCCCGGACTGGTTACCGCTATGAAACCCCCCAGCTATCTCGTGCCACTAATTCACAACAGGACCCTGGGCTATGGCTCCCCGGATTGGTTACCGCTATGAAACCCCCCAGCTGTCCCTATCTTCCCTTCTGTTCCCCAGTTGCTAACTAAAGTAAGTGACAGGTTCCCTATCCTGAGGGCTATCCCTGGCAACACTCACACTACTGGGGGACTCAGGGCCATCTTGGGCCAAGGGGGTGCTGGCCTAGTACAGGGAGTCCCTCGCTCCTGTACCCTACCTCCTTCCCTTGACTGCTCCTTCCTCTGACTGACAACGTAGCTGCAAGCCCGCCAAATGTATCCACTTGCTCTCCTGGCAGTCCTGCAGCCCTATTGGCTCCTATCAGGCACCTGGTGCCTGTCTCCCTATGCCTCCTGGGAATTGTAGTCCCGAGGCCCTTACTATAACATTGGGGCCGCGTGCGCGCCTTCCCTGTGCTTACACTAACCCCTAATGGCCGCCGCAATCTCTCCCTACCTCTCGCGCGACTCTCCTGGCTGGCTCCTACACTCGCGCGATCTTCTGCGCATGCGCGACTATCTCGGGCCGCCGGGGACTCTCGGCGCATGCGCGAACCGGCGCAACATGGCGGCGCCCTGTGCAAGAGCCGCCGGAGATCTCCTGCACTCCGGCGAGCTCCCTCCTCGGCCCCCACCCTCCTGAATGGCCGTTGGGTCTGCCGCTTGCCGCTGGCAGTACCCGACAGCGTCCGTGACCACGGAGGCGCCCGGGGGGGTCGCAGGGGGAAAAAGATGACCTGGCTACACTAAGACACAGTGGAGTAAAACCTTCGAACATATAGCACATTCATGCAGAAGTAACATTAATGTTGAAAGTAATCGGATTTTGTGTGAAATTAGGTACCTTTTACGCGTTTTGCACCAGGGAAATATTGATTTATCTAATTTGAACGATTTGTATCTAACACCTTATAATACATTTTATAACACACCTGTCAGCTATACTTGTATGAAAGTTTTTTTTTAGATATTATGAACAGTCTTCAGATATGGTTAATTGCTGTTCTCTCGTTTCTGAATCACAATCTGCATGTTCTAATTCCCTAACAACTAAAGTCTTTTACCCGAAAAAGAACAGTCCTCAAATCTCCCCTCAGGACCTAGAGCCAGGCTCGATTTTTGGGTCAACCAACTAATTACTGAATTATATGCAAATTAGGTACATTCCCACGATGCAATGCATTATTCCCATTTCCAGTGTGGTGAGACATTCCTAAGGTGAGGTTTGACAATCACTGCGCTATAGGTTCATGCACTACAATGGGTTGTAACATTCTGCAGTAACGATAAAGTGGTTGCATATGACTTAATAATGGTTGGAATACACTTCATTATTTAGGTTAAGTATAGTCATCTTAACATTACTGGAAGCCCTATATATATGCCATTTGTGGTAAACACATAATGCCAAAAAAAGTCAAATAATGGTAGTTACTGAAAGGCTTCTTCTACATTGCCTCTTGGATTTCCCCCCTACTAATGCTGACTAATACCTCAAAGTGTAAGACATTGGTGTGGTTTACACATCCCACAACAACAAATATCAGGGCAACTGACTTCAACCCAAGTTCATGGTGTTACTATGTTAATATGGAGAACAAATACAGAACTCTGGTTTTCCAGTAATCTCAGGTGAAGATAACGGTTCTTAGCCCCTTAATAATGCAAGGTGGAAGGGATGCATGTGATGGGAGGGGGTAACCAGGCTATATAACAAAGGTCAAGCCCGTTTTGGTTACGCCTGCCCTGTGTATAAGGGCCCAAGAGAGTTAGCTCTTGGGCTCAGTAACATTGTATTACTGCATTATACTGTCTGTAATAAAACCATTTTTTGTGTTTTCCCCTTTCCGGGCATGCTGTCAAGCAGGGATTGCTAGTGTATGAGTCTCAAGGGGTTTTTGCGGAGGAACCATTGACAGAATTTGCCAAGGAGATTGGGGTCCGGAGTTGCCAGTTCCCCAATAAATGTATATGGGAATCATGCCTGATTTTCGGATACATGTAGGCACAATGTCCCAGCAATTCTTCCCCTTGAACACGTAAGAGCGACTCACCACTAGGGTACCCAGCTTCAGCACAGCTCAGAAAGGAGAATGAGGCACAGGGATGAATATGTGTTCCTGTAGCTGAGGGAATCCCTAGGTTAAGGGGGGTACCCCATCTAGTGCCAAGGTGACCCACAACCAGTATAGGGTTTGTGGGTGCCCAACCACATATAAGGTTAGGGGAGACTCTGAGAGTCCAAACTGAGTCACAGGGAAAGTGTGTGGGGAATAAAGTAGGCAGAAATAAGACGACATTTTCCCTTTTCTATTCCCTGATACCAAGACCTTCACCTAAAGTTCCACATAGGTGAAGGGGTTCCCCGAAACTCAGTGTTTATTAAAATGTATTTGCCCAAACAGGCAGCCCGTGCAAACCCATAGGCGCTGGTATGTCTGCTGGACATCGGAGTTCAAAGCAGCCAGAGGATGCCCAGAAGTTTGAAAGGCATTTGGTCAGCGGGGAAAGGTGGAGTACCAGGTCCGGAAATCAATGGCAGTCCTCCGGGATGCCACTTGTTCTGCCAGACCTAGAGGCGCCTGACCAGCAGGTGGCATTGGGAGAGAGGTGGCAGGCGTGCGCATGTCTCTTGGCTATTTCAAATTTCCTGCTAACGTGGCTTTTCTATCCGGCTTGGCTCTGATTGGCTGCTTGAGAAAGTTCTCACGTGCTGATTGGCTGCCCGCTCTGCTTCTATTTTATGAATGAAGCAGAGAATACTATAAGAAGCCGTGAGCCAATCAGATTGTGTGTCCCCCTTGAGTCAGAGCTAAAAGAGCGCGGGCGGGATTTTCAAACATGCTTTGTTTGTAATAGCAAAGCAACCGGCTTCGATTTCAAGCCTGAAAAGCCTGCCCGGCAGAGACTAAGTCCAGCATTTTGCGCCCACATTCTCAGAAACTAACGTAGCGGACGCGGCTGGGATTTTATGCTGATTTGAGTTCCAGGAGATTTGGACTAAGGCTGCGTCTTGGGTGGCGCTGAGCTGGTGCGGGCGCTCACGCTGGCCGCGATGAGACACATTGTTGCATTGTGTGTGGCCTGCGTGATCGCCCCCCCCCTGCGCGTGCCAGTAACCCGTCCTCGGGGCTCAGATTCAAGAGTTTCAAAAATTTGAATCTCAGATCACATGACCAAATTTACCCAATCAAAGGACAGCAAGGCAAAACCAATGCAATACAAGCATTGGGAGCTGGCATTGGTTGCTATCCTCTGACAAGGAGGGGGGGACACACGAAACGGTGGAGGGGGGACACGAAATGGAGGGGACGGGTTACTGGCACGGGTGTAAATGATACAGCTACTAACAGACATAGGACGGTGGCTAAATAAGATGACTGATGGACTGAATAACAGAATGCACAGTCTCCCTAAATCTGGGGACAATTGTAAACCATTACAATAACAGCAGACTAACTGTGAAAAAACACATACATAGTCAGAAAAAGCACACCTTGGTCTGTAGCAGCAAATAAGTGATACTTCACCTCATGTCAGGTACTCAGCACAGTCTTGGAGGAATCAAGGAGCAAAGCTCACAGCACATAAGTATGTCCTAGAGGGGGGACAAAACAGGGGATCCTGCCACTGGACCTGCTCCTACGCGTTTCGGCCTTAGCCTTCAACTGGGAGTGGTACAGTGGGCAGTGTGACATGCACCTTAAAAAGGGATTTAATTAGGCTGGTGATTATGGGCACCTGTAGTGTTTAATAGATGGCACATGTAGTAGGGAGTGTACTAGTTCGTTAGCATTCTGTGTCATAGAGGCATCACGGGCTGAGGGCCAATGATAGGGATATATTTCCTAAACTCCTACCCATAAAAGGGCAGTTCTGGCAAAATGATGTCTCAAAAGGGGTACTGCGCATGCGCATGATGTCATGGACGTGCGACTAAGCCAAAACTGTCGCCTGTATTGAGTCATTCGGGGGCTGGCCTAAAGAGGAAGCATTGGAAACTGTTCCTGCCTGGATCCAGGGTACTGAGGGCAAAAAACGTGCATCACGGATGCAAATAAGCATGTCCGTGACGTCATACGTCAGCGTCCCCGGCGCCCTGCACTTAGTCATCAAGAAAAATGGCAAATACTTCTGTTATATGAAGCCTCTATGCTCCTAACTGCGCATGCTTGCCCTTAGATGCCAGTAATAGCGTGATCTTTATGCTTTAACTCATGTCAAAACGTCACTTGCGCAGGTGCTCTGTATACACCCCACTGATCAAGAGAGAGAGTAAACTTATCTTAAAGGGGCATTACCAGTAGTAAATAAAGAACATGAATAACCTTCTCATCAGTCATATATGGTCACTGAGCAAGACAATTAAGTTTTAAGTCACATAAGATTAGCGTTTCAGTTGTAAACATAGGGGTTGTTACTGATAATACTCCTTGCACAAAAAAAAATGCTTAAACATACATTTGATCAGAAACTGGATAACCAGCTGTCAAATCCCTATTACGAGGTTATTTATGCTTCTAAACATATCAACAACCCCCTCCTCAGGAATTGCATGACTTAAGCATCCTCCTTGAATATACCATGAATTAAGCAAATTAGTATTACATTTTTCAAAGAGATCTATATATAACTGTCTCCAATCTTACTGTGATACACTTGTATCTGCCCAGTCACATCTCATAGGTTTCCTCATAAGATGTCATGGTTCATACCTGTGACAATAAAGATGGTAATATGATAATGTCCATAACATGAAAAGTATGAATATAATCCTGAGATGTGTATAACATCTCACATGAAGATATATTGTTTCTGTCCTGAGCATAGTCCCACTTCATGATCTGCACTTAATCATACAGTCTGTGATGGTATCTTGATAACATGATGGTTTAATTTCCACGCTCTCGATTGTCCTATATGGTGCACACTCACGATCGAAGAGAGTGTGTGTAGTGAATATTCTCCTTGATATAATGTAAATTCCTGGGTGATCCAATATTGCCAACTCTTGGATGATGTATTGTTCCTTTCATGATGATCCTCTGTGACAACCAGTGCTCTTTTTGTGGATGAGGTCGTTATGCAGATTGCGATGTGAAGTAAATCAAGTCCCAAGTTTTCGCTGATTCTATGCAGTGCAAACCCAGGACTCTGTAAGTGAATATGGGCAGAAAGAGAGAAGCAGAAAGGAGGGAGAGAGGGGAGTGCATGAGATTCTTATCACTACAGTTTGAACACAGAAAGTTATAGCGAAATGTGCATCAATAAAAGGGGGGACTGAAATTGGTACTTCAGAGGAACATCGCGAAGCCCAGGTAGTCGTTCAGGCCTATGCTGCAAAAACTCAATGACAAGATAGACCAGTTGTCTGGCCCCCCCAGTTTGCCGCCGCTAGTCGAAGCGCTTACATTAGCCACCAATGCTCAGAACTACCGGAAGCTAAAAGCCTTCTCGGGGACCCTCCCTGTGCCTACCGGAGAAGATGGGGTAGAAACTTGGAAAGAACACATGCGGGGAGTAATGGAAGAGTGGTCGTGCACCGATGTAGTAAAGAGACAGAGACTCATGGAATGCCTGTGGCCTCCAGCGGCCACCCTGATCAGTATACACCGCGAGCAATACCCGATCTAACCTCCCGATTGATGATAGAGTTCCTGGCCGAAGCCTATAGCGCGCAAGAGGATGATGGTGCGTTGTGGGACAAATACTATGCCATAAATCAAAGAGAGGGGGAAGAGCTGTCCGCCTATATACACCGCGTGCAAATAGCGCTCGGGCCGTTGCTGCATTATAAATATGTGCTGCCCTCACAAATGGATGAATATCTCCGTAAGCAGTACCTCCGCGGATCCAGTCCTACCCACCCAATAGCCAGCATGATTCGTGATCACCTCACCCGGGGGCCCCCCCCTACGTTCATCCAACTCCTGCAACAGGTGAAAGAGCACGAGACGCATCTCATGTTACTCTCCCCTCAGAAGCCGAAAACTAGCGGTAGCACTAAACCCAAAGGCAGTACTGAAAAGAAGGAGGAGCCACCGGACAAGCCTGGTTCAGAGAAACCGCTTTACACGGGACGGTCGTCGCCTCCGCCTGATCGCCGGACTAGCCCCCGAGATATGTCATGCTATAAATGTGGGAAGAGGGGGCATCTATCCTATGACTGTCGCCTGGGCACTTCTCGACACCAGAGTCCCTCCCCCAAGAAGTTCCCACCCCAGGCTATGGTCTGCGGGGTGTATGCGACAGATACTGACAAGGCCGGGACCCCTTCTGGATGGGTAGAACCGACACAAGATGGTAGCCGGGTGGGACCGGTAGCGTTGATCCGGGTCTTAGTGGATGGAATCTACTCCTCTGCCCTACTAGACACTGGATCCCAAGTCACCATCATCTACAGAGGGTTCTATGATCACCATCTTCAAAAGCGTCCGCTGCGACCGGCCGATCATATCAAGGTATGCGGGCTAAGCAATGACAACTACCCCATCGATGGGTTAGTGACCATGGATCTGGGAATACAACAGCTCAACACGGGAAAATCTCACCCCATGAAGGTGGACGCCTTGGTGTGTCCGGAACCCCGAGACACCCCCAAGTACCCTATTGTACTCGGTACCAATGCTGATATTGTGCAAGCAGTCATCCGGGCCTATCTACACAAGACTAAAGAGCTCCCCATGTCAAGCCTACAGCTGCAATTGGTTCAAGCAGACCCAGCCCCGGCCCCCTCTCCTTCGGATGACTACGGACTGCTGTTCTGCGGACGGAGGGGTTTGACACGGCTTTTCCCCGGAGAAACGCAAAGAATTCCCGCTTGGTGTGCTTATGCGGAGCGCCTAACCGAAGACCAGCAATTCTTGCTAGAGAGTACCCCAGCGGAGGATGTACGCCGAGGGTATCGGCTCATACCCGAATTCCGCCATTGGCATGCCGCCATTCCTCGACGGATTGACGTAATGGTACAGAATCTATCGCCCTCCCCCCTGACCATCGATGTGGGGCAGCGGATAGGAAGGATCTATCCTGTCAGTTCAGTGGAAGAAGCCGTGCAAGTAAACATGACCCAAGTGGAAGAAACAGGGATGGCCCTAGACTTCGATTTTGGCTCGTCCGAGTTGCCAGGAGCCTGGAAGGAACGGTTACGGGTGCAACTGGAACAGAGACGATCCGTTTTCTCTACCGGAGAGATGGATGTGGGGTATAGTCGCAACGCCCAGAACACCATTCGGATGACAGATGAGAAGCCATTCAGAGAGAGCTCTCGACGACTCGCTCCCAGGGATGTGGAGGATGTGAGGGCGGCTATCTATGACATAGAGGCCGCCGGAATTGTCAAACAATCACGAAGTCCCTACGCCTCTCCTATAGTAGTCGTGAGAAAGAAAGAAAAATGGTACCGTAAGACTGTGTGTAGATTATCGGAGTCTGTATGGACTTCTTGTGCATCGAGCCCGACACCCATGGCATAGGGAACGTGCTGGTTATCACTGATCATTACACCCGTTACGCCCAAGCCTTTCCGACCAAAGATCAAAAAGCCATTACGGTGGCTAAGGTACTCTGGGAGAAGTATTTCATGCATTATGGGCTTCCTCAACATCTGCACTCTGACCAAGGACGGGACTTTGAAAGTAAGCTAATAAAAGAATTGCTGAACCTACTACACATCAAAAAGTCCCGTACTACCCCTTACCACCCAGAAGGGGGTGCTTTACCAGAACGTTTCAATCGCACTCTGCTGGACATGCTGGGCACGCTAACCGGGGTAGAGAAGACAAAGTGGAGTTGCCATGTAGAGACTCTTGTCCATGCTTATAATTGCACCCACCACGAATCTACCGGGTTCTCGCCCTACTTCCTTATGTTCGGCCGTGAAGCCCGTTTACCAGTGGATATACAGATGAGAGTCTCCACCGATGGGGTACACAATACTACCCATTTTCGCTATGTGCAAAGATTACAAGAAAACCTACAGCAGGCCTATGGGCAAGCCGAGAGATCCGCTGAAAAACTGAATGTCGGGAACAAAAGGTGCTGTAATCACAAAGTGAAACATAGGGACATTAAACCTGGTGATGCCGTACTTCTCCGCAACCTGGGAGTACCGGGAAAACATAAGCTGGCAGACCCATGGCGGGAGGGGGTGTACGAGGTGATTTCTCAATTACCTGACCTTCCAGTCTACCGCGTCAAAGACTCGGAGGGTCGGATAAAGACGTGGCATCGCAATCATCTGCTCCCTATTCCCCAAATAGAAGAAGGAAACGTGGAGTGGCCTACATCTCCCCTGAGTGGGGAAGTGTCACTAGAAGAAGAAGTCAGGGATGAGGAAACTCTGGAAGATCCACAGGAAGGAACCTCTCAAAGGGGCCTTCCAGCCGCGGGGGCATCTCCCGGAGGAGCTACGGGTAAAGAGCCCCTTGGCCCAACGACAGAGTCGCTGACTCCAATGAGGCAGCCGCTAGATCCACAGAGCCCGTGCTTTGTGCCACAAAGAGACTTTATAAATATACCCCGCCCCTCAAGGGCAGAGATGGAAATGCCCGATGAGAATTGCTACTCTCCAGAAGAGGTAGCTGAAGAACGAATTCGCAGAAGCCAAAGAGCTGGTCAACCTCCAACGAGGCTGGCTAATGACCATTATGAGGCTCAGCAGTGGGCTCGCAATCGCGTTCAATCCATTATTATCATGTTCAGTGAAATGTACAAGTTGATTTAGAGACCTATGTATTAGCAGTTTTTTATTATATAACTGGTTGTATTGTATGTTGTCCAAGCGGGGACGTTGGAATCTACAGGGGGGAGGATGTAGCCGTGACCCCTTATTCACCCTGAAAGAGCGGGAGGTTGCGCCTGCACAGAGGGAGTTGCAATAGCCCGCGAAGGAGGAGAGTATATTGGCGGGAGATAGCAGACCCTTGTCCCAGCAGCCCCGCGGGGAGGGTCAGGTGAGAGGGTTGAGCCAATGGGCTGCGGAGGTGGAGTAGATATAGGGAGGTGGTTGTGCGTACGTGGGGCAGAGCGGGTTGGAGAGGAGAAGAGACGGAGTGTCTGTGTAGGGGAGGTTTGTCCACCCTGGCTCAGGCCATGTGCCCTAGGCCCGGTTAGCCCTGAGTCACCGTAGAGACAAGCTGAGCTAGGGATCACCTTAGTGAGGTTCCTGTTCCCATAGTATCTTTAAGAACCTTATCTGGACTATACCATCGAGTGGGAGGTCTGGGCTCAGATCCCGCTTGTTGTTACCGAAGTTCGGGTGGGAGCGCCCCAGACCTGAGAGAGAGAGAGAGAGAGAACGTTGTCGACTTACAGAGACTCTTTGCGAAGACCGTAGCAGTTGCGAGCACCGGAGTGCACGGCAGGTATTTCAACAAGTGCACCAACGGTACCGTTCATTCACTCGAGACACAGTGGCTGCGCAGTCACCCATACATACACATAGTGGCCTGCAGTAGCGGGAGGACAAATCCGGTGGAGGGTGTGGGAGGCAGTGTTGGCGTCGGCCATGTCGCATGATTGTGGGGCGTCCACCGTGGCGCAAGATAGTGTTGGCGTCCGCCGCGGCGTGTTATAATATATGTATTGGGATGTTATGGTGTGTACCTAATTGTGAGTTATATCTGCAAGTAAATGAAGTTGGTTATAGAACTTGGCTGTGTGAGTGTAATTCTTGCATATACGTCCTGCGAAGACCCACTCCCCTGTTGGCGGGAGCTGTCGCAGGTGGAGGCGCTGCACCCGTTATAGCTATTGTGCGCACCCCAGGCTCGCCGTAGCAGAGACTTAGGCCCTGCGAGCCTACAGGTAACACAGCACAGAGTAGCGGCTTGCTAGCGATAGGAAGCAGGGCTACATTTGGAGGCGCTGCTGAGAGCTTAGACCTGGGGTGCCCTTCGAACCTAAATTGTTATCACCATGGCCCTGCCTACCCATCATGAGATACGAGATTGGGCCTGCCAAGTATGCACACCTACCCGTCGCGCCGTAGCGCTGGCCCGAGTGCCCATAGCCTTAGCCCATAGCCTTAGCCTTAGAAACTTTACAGAGGACCTTGCGATAACTCCCGGGTTTTGCCAAAGCTCACCTGGTAGATGTACTTGTAGATCACGACTCTAAATGGAATACCTTGCTTGTGGACTGTCGGCGCAACTTGGTCGCGCTCGAACCTGCCGTTCCTCAATTTCTGGCCCTGCCCGATGCACCGCCAGGCGGTAGTCCTTTTGTCTACCCCCTCCGAGACCCCCTCATACGTCCGCTGGATGAGGACGACCCCACCCTAACTTTTGCTCACTATGCCGCGAGCGACGGCGGTAGTTGCCGGTCCGTGTCTAGTTATCCAGCGATAGGAAGCAGGGCTACATATATATATATATTCCTATCGAACACAGGCCACTACCTATTGCTGTAGAACCTGTAGGCTCACAGGGCCTAAGCCTCTGCCACGGAGAGCCTGGGGTGCTCACAATACTTATGACTTGGTGCAGCGCCTCCACCTGCGACAGCTTCTGCCCTAGGGGAAGTGGGTCTTCGCAGGAACTTATGTACATTAACACGCACACAGCGATATACCTTAACCAATATACGTTTTCTTGTAGCAACCAACAGCTTAATTAACAGGTGTCCCTCCCTAGAGGAGAAACTAGTACCAGCGTCCGGCTGAACGCTCACTCTCCCTTTCCCTTCACCGGGTGATCCCACCCCATGTCCAGTTCCCGCGTAGAATACGTTCCCCCACCCCCAAGTGAGTCAGTGGATGTATAAGTGTGTGACTTCGCAGCAACCATGTCCTGGAGTGAAAATGGTACCGTTGGTGCACTTGACGTTTACCTGCCGGGCACTCCTGTACCCGGTTCTGCAACTATCTTCACAAAGGATCAGCGTGGGCGTAGATGACGTCACCCGTAGGTGTCCGGGGCGATCCCACCCAGACACGCTGCGACTTAGTTGCGAGGCCTGGTCCCAGGCCTCCCACTGATTTAGAACTGTCCCGGTAGCGATCGTATCACAGAAGGAGATCCGGAACCTTACTATGGCCAGTCCCTAGCTCCGCTGCACTCTACTGGGGCTCAGGGCCTAACTGGGTCTGGGGCCTGCGGCCTAGGTAGGGGTGGCCTGCTTCCCTACACCGGAGCTCCTTATCCTTCCTCCGACAGCTAGCTCTGACTCCTCGTGCGCCCCACCACTTCCTTTTCCTCCCTATTCTCGTACCTGATTGGTTCTGCCGTGTCACGGGGGACCGCGGGGGCTGCTGGGACCCGATGTCCCCTAACTCCCCTCCTCCCCAAGCTCTCCTCCTTCGCAGACTTTCTTACCCTGCCCTGCGCATGCGCAACCTCCTGCCGGACCAGGTCTGTGCCAGCGCCACCCTAAACATGGTGGCTCCCTTAACGCGGAACCACCGTTATTGGAGCGTTCCCTAGGTGCGACATATCCCACCCCACACAACAATTGGGGGAGAAACCGGGGTCCCGGCTACATATATATATATATTTAGAGAGAGAGAGAGAGAGAGATATGTGTGTGTTTCTGCAATAGATGCCCGCCTCCCGTCCAACTGACACGCCCCCGTCCCACTGACACTCCCCCCCCCCCGCTTGCAAATTTCTTCTAGCAGGACAAGATTTGTCTCCTGCTTACATGCACATGACGTCACTGTGCATGAGCGCCAGCTCGCTCGCTCTGCTCTTGCCTTCACCCTGGACGAGGCCTAACTCGCAGTAAGGAGAGACCAAGTTCTCAGAAGAGAACGTAGCGGTGGCGTATGGAATTTTATGCCGATTTGGGTTCCAGGAGATTCCGGGCTAAATCTCGGTCAGGGTAAAACTCTCCCATAGATTTCCCTGCACGTAGGAAAGTCTAGTTTTCAACTCCAGCCCCAAAGTAAGGGTGTCTTTTCTTCTGTATTTTGTGTTTCATTGTGCGTAAGCGAATTTATGCCGAATAAATTACAATTTATTTCTCTACCTTGTTTTGCTTAATGAATGATCCCGGTAAAAAGGTGTAAATAACCTGGTCTCCCGCGACAATGCATTTTAAGCAATAATTATCCTGAAGCTAGGGTCACATATTGAGGTATGAATAGCTTCAGTTAGCTTTAACTCATGTCTTCCCTCTTCCAAAGCATGACAAGTCCTTAATGTCTTTCTTAACTTTATTGCAGGAGTAGAAAACAACAGGAACTTGTAGGTGTAGTGTAGGCAGAGAGTGCTTCTCTATGTGGGATGCTTCTATGAGGTTAGACTACGGTAAGACAGAAAGGCCTTACCAGGGGTGGATGCAGACAGGTCTGTACTCACTGTGATCTTAGGTGGAAAAGGAAGTGAGAGGGAATGTGGGTAGCAGGAATAGTCTTGGGACAGACTATCTGGAGACAAACAAGAGGGTAGGGCAGAATAGCCCATTCTGAGAAGAATCTCAGAGGTTGCTGTAGCAACTCACTGGCTGCCTGCTCACAGGCAGAAAGGGCAACATATTGATACATCACACAGGCACTGTGTGTGTATGTGGAACAAATGCCTGCAGCTGAACTTAAGGAGCTGACAAGCAGAAGGGGTTTCGGGCAGAAATGTGATCCTTGTTCCATGATAATAATCTAAATTAATCGTCTTACTATTGTAATAATACAATATGCTAAACAAATATATACGTTTTGGATTTACATGGAGTAAAACTTTATTGCATCTTTAAGTAAGTTATTTTTTTTTATAACAGCTCTGCACAGAATCTCTGTTGTAGAAATTATACATTCAGCTATTGCTTATACATGTGCATTGTGCCTGAAAACACTAAGGGGTTATTTCCTAAATAATTATTCATAACATCTTTAAAAACGTGGTGTAATTTACTGTAGTTAGGGTAAATTATATATTTTTTCTTACCTATTGCTGTACAAATATTTTGACGTGTAAATTCTACGAGTACACTCACTTTCCCTGCCCAGGTAAGCATACCATTTAGTTTTGGGGTCTACACTATGACCAGATTAGAGGTTCCACCCGCTCGACCAGTGCAGTAATTAGGGTTCACTAGTAGGGTAATAAATGATTCGTGGTAAGAAGAAGAAATTGTGTTCCCCTCCAAAGACGGAGGGAAAACCACTCTCCAGATATCTGGAGTGCATATAATTGGGTACTCTGGTTTCCTTCCGCCTTGGGAGGAGGGGAACACAATTGCTTCTTCTTACCTCTATAACTATAACCATAGCTGTCACTGGGATTTCAACTGGGTGTTCTTCTGCTGAAGCCATTGCCTCTTCTCAGTATCAGAGGGGGGCACCAGGGACCCACAGAGTAGGGTCCAACTGTAGGGCCATGACAGGGAAACAAGTTATTATAGGCCTTGAACTCATACATGCACAAATAGATGCATTTACAGACACAAAGTATGACAGAGTGCCATGGGAGATCTGGTCAGTTTCCCAAACCAACCAACATTTCAGCAGTTTACCCGTCATGCCAGGATAGTCAGGCAGTCTGGAGCTTCAGGGGCCCACCTGAGATCTTCCCTGTCAGGGAGAAGGAGTGGCTCAGTGAGAAAAGACACTGACTGGCACTGAGTTTGAAGCAGGTGTTCAATTCCCGGTGTCGGGACCTTGGGCAAGTAACTTTGTCTCCCTGTGTCTCAGGCCCCAAAAAAACAAACACAGATTGTAATTTCCACGGGGCAGGGACTGTGTCTGCAAAATGTTTCTGTAAAGCACTACATAAAACTAGCAGTGCTATACAAGAACAAACAATTATTATTGAAACCCCAGAGTAGGGTCTACCCCCGGCGCCGCTACAGTCAGCAGGGGAACGGAGCGAGCGCCCGGGACACAGCAGGGGACTCTCACCTCCCCACGGCTCTCACCACCCATAGGCCACTCCCTCACCCGGCGCTCAACCCCCCCACCGCTCACCCCCCCCCACTCACCCGCCACCCGCTCACCCCCCTCCCACACACAGAGCACGCGGCTCTCCCCTCACACAGGCTGCTCCTCCGGCTCTCTCCGCCTCTCCCCACGGGAGGCACAGCACCTCCTCACCAGAGCGTCTCATCCTCGCCACTGAGGAACCCGAGGTTGAGGAGGAGGGCGGCCGGTACGCGTAGGAAGAAGAGCGCGGCCGTGTGCAAGGTGAGGAAACGCAGGGGAATGGGTTATTTAACGCGTCCCTGACTCACCCTGCCCTTTGCCCCCCTGCCCTTTGCCCCCCTGCCCTCCCTCCCCCTGCCCTTTGCCCCCCCTGCCCTCCCTCCCCCTGCCCTTTGCCCCCCCTGCCCTTTGCCCCCCCCTGCCCTCACTCCCAATGCCCTTTGCCCCCTGCCCTCCCTCCCAATGCCCTTTGCCCTCCCCCCCTGCCCCCTATCCTAAATGTCCTTTGCCCCCCCTGCCCTCCTCCCCCTGCCCTTGCCCCTTCCCTCCCTCCCCCCCTGCCTTTGCCCCCTTCCCTCCCTCCCCTGCCCTTTGCCCCCTGCCTCCCTCCCAATGCCCTTTGCCCCCTGCCCTCCCTCCCAATGCCCTTTGTCCCCCCCCCTGCCCTCCCTCCTAATGCCCTTTGCCCCACCTGCCCTCTCTCCCCTGCCCTTTGCCCCCTGCCCTCCCTCCCCTGCCCTTTGCCCCCTGCCCTCCCTCCCCATGCCCTTTGCCCCCCTACCCTCCCTCCCCTGCCCTTTGCCCCCTGCCCTCCCTCCCAATGTCCTTTGCCCCCCCTGCCCTCCCTCCTAATGCCCTTTGCCCCCCCTGCCATCCCTCCTAATGCCCTTTGCCCCCCCTGCCCTCCCTCCTAATGCCCTTTGCCCACCTGCCCTCCCTCCTAATGCCCTTTGCCCCCTGCCCTCCCTCCTAATGCCCTTGCCCCCCTGCCCTCCCTCCCCTCCCTCCCCCTGCCCTTTTCCCCCCCTGCCCTCCCTCCCAATGCCCTTTGCCCCTGCCCTTTGACCCCTTCCCTCCCTCCCCTGCCTTTTGACCCCTGCCCTCCCCTCCCCCCCCTGCCCTTTTACCCCTGCCCTCCCTCCCCCTGCCCTTTGCCCCCCTCCCTGCCCTCTTGCCCCCCCTCCCTCCCTGCCCTCTTGCCCCCCTCCCTCCCTCCCTCCCTCTCTGCCCTTTGCCCCCCTCCCTCCCTCCCTCTTGCCCCCCCTGCCCTTTGCCCCCCTCCCTCCCTCCCTGCCCCCCTCGCTCCCTGCCCCCTTGCCCCCCTGCCCTCTTGCCCCCGCCCATTCCTGCCCTTTGGCCCCCCCGCCCCTCCCGGCCCTTTGGCCTCCCCGCCCTGCCCCTTTGGCCTCTTGCCCCTCCCTGCCCTCTTGCCCCCCATGCCCTTTGCCCCCCCCTCCCTCCCTGCCCTCTTGCCCCCCTCCCCCTGCCCTCTTGCCCCCCCTGCCCTTTACCCCCTCCCTCCCTGCCCCCCTCCCTCCCTGCCCCCCTACCTCCCTGCCTCTTGCCCCCCTGCCCTCTTGCCCCCCTTCCCCCCTGCTCTCCCTGCCCTTAGCCCCCCCACCCCTCCCTGCCCTTAGACCCCCCGCTCCTCCCTGTCATTTGGCCCCCCCACCCCTCCCTGCCCTTTGCCCCCACGCCGCCCCTCCCTGCCCTTGCCCCCCCCCTGCCCTCCCTGCCCTTGGCCCCCCGGCCCCTCCCTGCCTCCCTGCCCTTGGCCCCCCCCTCCCTTGCCCCCCCGCCCCTCCCTCCTTTGCCCCCCCTGCCCTTAGCCCCCCCCTCCTGCCCTTGCACCCCCCGCCCCTCCCCCCTCCGCATTTGTACCCCCGCCCCTCCCTGCCCTTTGGCCCACCCGCCCCCTCCTGCTCTTTGGCCCCCCGCCCCTCCCTTGCTCTTTGGCCCCCCGCCCCTCCCTGCTCTTTGGCCCCCCCGCCCCCCCCCCCTTTGGCCCCCCCGCCCCCCCCTGCCCTTTGGCCCCCCCGCCCCCCCTGCCCTTTGGCCCCCCCCCCCCCCCCTGCCCTTTGGCCCCCCCGCCCCTCTCTGCCCCTTGCCCCCCCCCGCCCCCCACCCCCCTCAACCCGGCCCCCCCCCTCCACTGCCCTTTGCACCCCCGCACCCCTCCCTGCCCTTATCCCCCCTGCCCCTCCCTGCCCTTTGCCCCCCCGCCCCTCTGTGCCCTTTGCCCCCGCCCCTCCGTGCCCTTTCCCCCCTGCCCTTTTCCCTCCCCCCCTCCACCCCCTGGCCCCCCCCGCCCTTCCCTCCATGCCCCCTGCCCTTCCATGCCCGGGCAACGCCGGGTATATCAGCTAGTTATTAATAAACAATGGGCCGGTCTACGCCTGCTTCTTTCTGATTGTCAGGCCAATATTGCTGGACGCCAGCTTTAACTTCAGCGTGCTGCTCCTTTCTTCAGTATACAAAATAACTTATGGTGAGTAATAACAAAAGTGACAAAAACCCTCCACCGTACAGTGTACCGCACATAAAAAAAGAATCACTTGTAAGCACATTCATGTATCAGACAGGTCTGCAACCCTGCATTTCCCTATTACCTCAGCATACAGTGCTTCCACTGCATCCAGGGATTCTGGGAAATTACATGCAAATGAGCGCTAACAGTGTGTATATAAATGTAAATTATCTACACCTTTCAAGTGGTTCTAGATCACCAGTGTGAAAATGACCTGCTGTTGTTTTTCCAGTTGCTTGTCTGATAGACGTTTTATAATAAATAAGGTACGAAAAATGATCTGGAGAGGCCAAAAAATACACAGTGGAATTATTTTTGTCTGTTTTATGGTCAGAATGTGAAACCCAGTGACTTGGAACGGCGCTATAACAGCAGTAAATGTGAATGAATAAAATAAAATAAGAATAATTATAAGGGTTTCTGAAAATATTCTCAACCTTCCAGGAACTTTGATACAGCATTTTTAACATCTTTAATAAGAATCAAAACAATATTAGTAAAATAATAAACAAACACTGCTGTTCTTCGCTGAATGACCCAATTCTAAAGGACGAAATCCCAAAATACCCTAAGTAATTTTTAAAAAAGCGAGAAATTTGAAAGGCATATAGCCCCCAGTGCAATAAAAAATTGGAAACAAAAAAGAATGGTTGCTCCAGAACTGGAAGTTTGCTACGGTCTTGCGCTTCTTGCAAAGCCTGCGAATATAAACAACAAGATAAAAAGGGGTTTAAGTGCAATAATAAAAATGAGGATTACAAAATAAAACAATATATGAACTGTAACTCAGATGATATAATTTATCTTCTTGAATGCCCGTGTGGGCTACAATATGTGGGAAAGACAACAAGAGCCATCAAGACACGCATCTTAGAACATCTAAGTAATATTAGACGCGGTGTCCAGACACATAATGTTTCTAAGCACTTTTCCAACTTTCATAACTCCAGTACACAAGGGCTAAAATTTACTGCTATAGAGCATGTTGCACAACACTGGAGAGGGCGGGATAGAGACTTAGATTTGAGCAAAAGAGAGATGTACTGGGTACATAGACTCAATACCCTAATGCCCAATGGTCTGAATGCAGACTTTGAAATCACACCTTTCCTTTAGCTACTGTGATTGCACTTTTTGTTTAAATATATGTCAGCTTTATACTAATATTTTTTATATATTTATAAAATTTTATACATTTTAATTTATATGCTGTTCCAAGTCTGTTATGTTTTGATTTATATACCCTCCACTAATTTATGTTTTCTCTCTCTCCCTTCCATCCCCAATCCCTCTTCGTCGACCCCTCATTAATTGAGTTTTATCAAATAAATATTTTTAAAATATCACATAATTTTAACATACATTTTATTGGAGTTATTAAATAAATTTATGTAATATATTTTATGCGCCGTATTTTTGGACCACAGTGATTATGTACCCTTTATGGGGAGAACCTGTGTGTAATTAATTAATTATTTCATTTGTAATTTTTTGAGTGTTTTCAATTGTCTACTTAATTATACATACTACTTAAACAACAACCCACTGGGGATGTAATTATTTCTCCTGAGGAAGCTGTGGTATACAGCGAAACGCGTTGAGCCGAGTTAGCAGAGTAGCAGCACAGCTGAATTGCAGTCTGGCTACCTGTTTCATCCCTGGAGGCACAGTGTTGGTGCGGCGATCCCATCACCCCTTCACTCATCCGCTTCAACCGGAAGTCGTCACTCCTAGGCCCGGACGTGACGACAGACGCTCTCCATCTGCGACCGGACGAGGGGGCACCCTCGAGGAGGGATACTGAAGAGATTGGAGCTTTCCATCTGCTGATTCACCATACCTACTGCCTCTAGTAAAACCTTATGTGATTGTGTTCGTATTCCACATTGTGAGTACATGTCTTATACCTTTTATCTATTAATTTTGGTGTTATCTGGTAAACACTATGGTTTCCCTCTATTCCTGTATGATTGCGTGTATCTGACTGGGAGCTGAGGTCTTCGTGAATATACCATCCAGCCTGTTACCAGTGTTCACTGTTGCGTGCTGCGGTCATACCCATCTGCCACTACAAGCTGAATTTTTCAAGAACCATCTTTAAACCACTTGCTGTTTTTTATCTTACTTCTTGTAAGTAGGTCATCTATAAGAGCCAAGTTATCACACTGAACATCACGTTTTATTTAACCTACTGCACTATGATATTTTATATGTTTTCTTTTGGGTGTTCCTGATGACATCGCTCCCTTTCCTGCCCTGGATCCTGTTTTATGGTCAGAGACATAGGAGGAGATTCACCAAGCTCCCTTATAGGGTATCACACCGCGTTCTCTTGTTAACTACCCTTCATGTCAACAGTAGCTGGAGAGGTAAAATATACTCCCTCCCCCCCAAGCATGGGGTCTTGTCCCACATGTGAACAGATTGAAGAACGAGAAGAAGAGAATGACTGACAATATTAAATGCTATAGAGTGGTCCAGAGGATCAGGAGGAAGCTGTGTCCCTCACTTCTGACACTTTTCCATTGCGACAAAACATTGTTAGATTTATTGGATTTATTGAGTATTCAAGTAAAGAACTACAGAACAAATTAAATGTTATATACAGTATATACATTGCTACATTTATTTCTGAAATGTAAGAAATATTCACATATCCAGTAATATACAGTACTGCTTTTTTACAATGGGTTCCGGTCTTGTCCGGTAGACAAGGATTTAGTGTCTAGCAATAACAAATTGTTATGTTTTATAGTGCCTAACATAGCAGAGCCACTTAATTGAACACTAAGTCATTGATACACGCAAGCTGTTGCAGCAGCATGTTGTCCAAAAATCTTTATAAGCAAGTATGTTTATGTACATATAAAGGGTACATTAACACGTCGTTATCTAAGAAAAAGAAGCTGATAAATGTAAATGACACAATAGTCAAATATTAGTTTTCTGTGTTTCATGGATCATGCATTATAAGGGCTGATATGAGGGACTTCAAAACAGATACAGTAACTAACTACCATGCTGAGCTGACACTGGGTCTGGTGCATGTACACCCCAACGTGACCAGCTGAGTCTCCAGTGTATAGATATAGTTGCAGTCTTTCTGCCCTCGGCGGAGAACCATGATTTCCTGCTGGATAGGATGTGAGGTCAGATCCGGGTTTTCCTTCCCATCAGAGTCCGTGCAGGCTGAACTGAGACAGTTAGCCTCAGCAATAACACGAGGGTATCTGTTGGGATCCACATTGAGGCTGCAACACAAGAAAAAGTTTATGTGAGAAAGTTCTAGAAACGAATGATGTTTTTGAATGGCAAACGAGTGCAGCATTTTAGAATCGATCCTGGAGACAACTGGCTGCTCTGTAAGTTGAGCTAAACTTTATTGACGAGTACTCTTGGAATTTGTTGTGCATAAACAATCAAAAGTACATGGATCTGCTCTGCAATGTAAGTGTATCCTTACACCCTTATATTGTCTTGACACAGGATAACTTAAAACCTTCCCCTTTGATAGAGAATTTTCAAACTATTTATACATGTGCAACTTTTTTTTGTTTATTATTACAAATGTCCCATTATTTTCAATTAATTAAAATTGTCAAAACCTTGATAAATTAACTAACCACCGCAAACTTGGGCAAAATTGAGGAATGTCTCAGACTGGTCTGCAACCCGACTCTCTCCATTATCTCTTAGCATACAGTGCTTCCACTGCAGCCAGGGATTCTGGGAAATGACATGCAAATGAGCACCCAGTATCACCTTTTGCTTCAAATCCATTTTAACATGGAACCCTATTTGTCGTATTACACAGCTTTTCAATATAGCCTGTAACCCTACTCACAGACAGCTATTTCAACCTTTTGGGTCTCATCAGTGTGAGGCTGGTTGTGCTGGCTTTGCAATATGAAGCGGTGATAGGTTTCAACTGCACATTCAATAAGTTATAGTGGATGAAAAAGTGACACAAATCCTCCACCGTATAGCATAAGATTGAGGGAAATTGAGGTTTCTTTAGTTTTGCACGAGGTATAAAAATGACTATACTCATCTAGAGACTAGACAATTATTTTCCAGGTAACAACCTAGGTTCTATTAACTTAAATGCAGTGCATAGTATGCCACAATGATGTCTTGATTTGCTCAGTGATCACAATACATTGGACCTGGGAATGTTTGATAACTAATATAAAATTATACAAGGGGTCATTTTATTTTTAAAATTGTGAAAAAGACAAGTGTGTGGAAAAGCGACCATTTACTTGTTTCCCATGTTTGGTAGCAATGCAGAAACAATGACCATGTTTAAACTGATAAATCCAATAGGAGGACACAGGTGTCTTTGGGCTAGTCCGCTGATACTGTGTCCACCTTGTCATAAGCTTACAGTAGCTGTATCAGCGGTTTAATGCAGAAGGCAAAAGCTAGTGAATTTACAAAATAACGGGATTAGGAGGCTAAAAGTGACATTCCCATTGGTTGATCATATGCAGCTTAACCACTGCATGACATCTGACAATGGGGCGAGTAAATCAGGTTTGGGGACCTGTAGAAGTCCTGCAAATACACTCCTGGGTATTTTATCTTTCCTGTATTTTGTACGGTGGAAGGTTTCTGCCACTTTTTTTACCCGCCATACACTAATTGTGGGTCACATTTGTAGAGGAACATTTGGCTACTTTGTATTGTCAGTCATACAAAACCTACCTGTAATCCCATGGTGCCAGAGAGCGGCTTTCAATGCCTTCAGCCTCAGCCAGGCTCTCCAGATAGCTCGAGCCAATGATACTAATATCAACAGTCATGCTGCTTGGCAGCCGCCTGCTCTTCTTCAATGCACATTTCTCCTTGGAATCTGAACGATATTCCCTCTCCTCATTTCCCCCATGTGAGGAATATCCCTGGGCTTGAAAGGCTGTTGTAGACAATGCAACAAGAACAGATGCCTGTTTCATGAGAAAAAGTACAGATTATAGTATCAGAAACATTACAGACTAAAGAAGCAGACAAAGCGCAGATTACAATTAAAATGACGTTTCTGGCTTTTGTACTAATAAAGTTAGCATATACTGAATCCCACAGTATCTTGGATTCATGCAACAAAGTAGCACTGCTTTACAGTATGTCAACATACTGTAACAACTCACAGTTAGTGACTAGTTGAGAGACCTTTTCCAAAACAGATGTTTTAAAGCAGCAACACATGTAGCACTGCATGATTTTTTTGAATATATTGCAGGATTGAAGCAGGGGATTGCTGAAGCCGTGTTAATTTCAGCCACGGGGACCCCCTGCTTCCAGAGATATTTACCTCCATAGTGGGTGCCGGCATCTCTGTGGAGTTTAAATGTCCAGGTTACGGACAATAGGAAGCCACATGGGATGACGTCACAGCTTCCTATTGGCCCCCGTGATATGGGACATTTAAACGCCGCCATTTCATTAGGCACACAAGTTCCCTGGCAGCAGATATTGGCACTCCTACGGCGGTAAGTATCTCTGGAAGCATGGGGTCCCTGTAGCTGAAATGAATGCAATTCAGCCTCGGAGACACCCTGCTTCAATCCTGCAATAATATATATATATTTTTTTTCTTTAAATTGCGCAGTGCGACATGTTTTGCTGCTTTCAAGGTGCCGTCTCACCTAAGACCGTAACTAACCAATGGCAGCTACATGTGTTAAGGATTACATTCAGTTGATTGTGGCAGTGCCATGTTTTAAGATATATACAGTATTTGTAATAAAAAATAATTCGCCTATATGTATTACATTTTTCGAGTTAAAATATAGAAAGCTGTTTGTTTATTTAGAATATATCAGCCCTCCTTCAGCAACAGTATTTTTACATACATCGGTTAAATGGCTTTGGGTTTTAAAGGGTCATACATTGTTAAGGTATTCCACTGAGTAACCACACACTTATCTTAAAACATTGAAAAGACACAAAGAAAAAGATATCTCACAAGTATATTTGAGGCCCACAGTGTACATACCAGTGATCAGATACTGTATGTTATAGTTATAATTGGGGAAATGTGAATGGACTAGAAATAGTGATATACAAGCAGACAGCTCAGCTATAAGAATTCTACACCAAGCCGTTCCCTGCTTGAACATTGAAAGGCAATTTGTCCCCGGCAGTTCTGGCAGAGAATGAGTTAAGTACAAACCCCATTCCCTCATGCTGCTATTTGCACAACATACTGATCTACACCTTGATGCTAATCATTTTACTTTGCTTTCCCCCCCCCCTCCCGTCTTCAACAAATTATTAATTTCAAAATGACTTACAAATATGAAGAGTGAGTTGCTTCTGAAGACCATTCTCCTTCTCCTTCTTTGTCCTGGTGGATACAGCAGCTATGTATCAGGAGAGTTTCATGTTTATCACACAGACAGAGCCTTTTTATAAGAGTTTTCGTGCCTAAAGGGCTTTCCATGTTACGCCGATGTGTTTTCCCCATGACTTTCCCGGAGTTTCAGTACCTGATCTTACGTCCGCCTTGGTGTTTGAGTTCTGGGTTCCTGTAATCACCAGCAGTCACTGCGTTCAGATACGCACAGCGTGTAGCTGGTGTGATTACTTTAAGGGCAACAAATAAAAAAAATCCTTGGTACAATTTCACTGACAATCCTACTTTATGGTTGTGACTGATTAAAGGAATAGAGGAAACTCTCGAGGAGGATTGTCCTGAACTATTGATAAGTGAGTTAATTATTACTTCGTCCAAGAATATTACCAGCCATATTGTAAAGTTGTGCGATTCGGTAATTTGTTTGATGTACACATACTGTATTTGGTGGCAGATACAATAGATATCTTTAATCTTGTCTGTAACTGTTGCATACGCCCACAACAAATACGGTCTCTGTCCATGAAATGTCTGTAGATATCCCTTTTAACCTCTGTGCATTTAATATAACCATGTATTGTCATCCTAACTCTGTGCTCAGGACATTTTCGGGGTAACTCAATGTATTATTTCCTGGTAAAACATTTTATAAATAAATAAGAAAATCTTTAAAAAAAAAAGTGGGATATGTTGTTTATTGGAAAGGAAATGTATATAGGTGTAACCCCTTTTCCCTCACCCGAAGGGAGATTTGGTTCTGGATACCGGGTGTAGTGCTGCTCACCTGTTAGGCTCTCAGGATTCTGAGCTTCCGCCGATGTTAGTGGGGATAACAGGACAGGTTTTCAGATCTGTAGCTCTTATTCTTTGGTGCAGCGACTCCATTCCAACAGGACCTATCATGGAAAGGTGCAGTCCCTGCAGGAAAACCTCTCTCCATCCCCCTGAATGACTGCAGCCTCAGGCAGGAGTAAAACAAATAACTTGTGGTGTTTATTCTTGTTGTACAGCATACATCGGAGCACACTGACATAATACAGCAACCTCTTCTTCTGTGGTCCCTGGAGCCAAACCAAGGAGCTTGAGGTCCCAGGAGTCTCACCTTATCTCCCATACTCCCTGGTGGCATATGGGGTAGGTGTTTCCACTTCCCTGCGGGGGGGGGGGGGGGACGGCCTGAAACCAGGTCCGTGGTCCAGCACAGAACACATCACACTCCCCCTGAGGGGAGAGGATAGAACACACACTCTTCCACCTAAGGGGAGAGCAAAGAGAAGACTGAATTTGGGCTGCAGCCCCTCTTTGTTACTAGGGGAGTGTCCCAGGTCTTAGCCCTGGCAGTGGACAGTACCTACACCTTCAGCCCACCCCCCTGTCACAACCAGGGAGTTGTTTACTGCAGCAAGGGCAAGGATTAACCATAACACTGCCTGCGCTGGTACCAGGACATGTGTTAGGCAGAGCAGTGTAGTAACCCAGGGGTACCTGGCTACATGGGGGTGTAAACATGGTAAGGATGTTCATGCAGGGAGATATCCGATTTCCCTTATTGGAGTCAGGAAGGAATTTATTTCCCCCCTTATGTGACATCATTGGATAATGTTTCACTGGGGTTTTATTTGCCTTCATTAGGAATAAACTATAAATACAAATATAGGATAAGTATCTGTCGTCTAAATTTAACATAGGTTGAAGTCGATATACGTACAGTATGTCTTTTTTTCTCAACATTAAAAGCTACATTTTAATATATTATTTTATAAAGGGCCCAGAATATTAGTTAGTAGTGTAATCATGCAACTACAAACAATCTCTATCCCAACACATTTGTAATAACATTTCCATAATTTAAGTTACAATGGGATAAAAAGAAAACACACATAACTGGCACTGGTCTTCTCACCCCATTTTGTATTGATCCAAAAGCACTTGGAAGCCTGGTACATCTAAAGAGGACCTCACGGTCTTTGTTGAGTTGTTTTTTTAGCAACGATTTAGCACTTCCAGATTATGGCGTTCATGTATCAAGTTAGTGTTCTATGACAGATAGGGGGCTTCACAAAGTTCAGATAACCCAGCTTCTGGCACGCACCGACATGAGAGAGGGGCCCGGCGTCAAAGAGTGACAGAGGCCCGAGCAGTGAAAATCACAGCACTGAGGATAGTAAGTCTGGCTACATCTGTACCTCTGCAGATGTCTGTGTTAGGATGTGCTCACCACAAACGAGACGGGACCGCGGTGCTGAGGTGGGGCTAGGATTTAACGCCACCCACAGCCACGGGCACGTCTTGATTGAAGAGTGGTCTGATTCCGGATCGGAGTAGGAGAGGTATCGGTAGGTAGAGAGCCGTTAGCCAAGTCCGGGGTTAGAGAGAGGCGTTGTCGTTTACCGTAAGCCAGGATCGGGATGCCAGAGGTGCGGAGAGTCGTGTAGCCGTATGCCGAGTTCGGGATGCCAGAGGTACAGTAGACGTAGCGGAAGCCGGTTCAGTTCACGAGGAAGTCTGCGGATATACTAAGGAGGCAGGGAATGGTGAGAACAACTGGTTCTATGCTCAGCCAACGATTCATGACTCTGCAGGGTATAATAGGAGAGAGGAACCAATAGCAGCGCAGCAAGGTAGGGGTGTGTGGAAGGCCAGGTTACAGCAGGTGTAGGTTCAAAGCAGTCCCAGGGAAGGAGCCATAAGCCCAGCAGCCTGGCTATTTTAGTGGTACCATCACAAGGGGCTCTGTGCCTTAAGAGGCGGGAGCGCCTCCGTGTGGCCGCGCCTCCGTGAGGCAGGGCCATCGGCTGCGTGTGCGGACCCCGCCCTGCTCTGAGAGTAGAAGAGAAGGAAGATGTGCTCGCGCGCGCATAGATGGAAGAGCTGACGGCGGCTTGCCTCCGGATCCACGTGTGCCGCGGGAGACCCAGATGGAGCTGCAGGTAAGTGAGGAGCACGCCGAGAGCGGCGTGGCTCCAGAATCCTCACAGTACCCCCCCCTTCAGGGGCGACCTCCGGCGACCATGATAAGGCTTGGAATGATTCTTGCGATGAAAGCCTGTAGAAGCCGAGTGCGTGAAGATCCCGGTAAGGAATCCATGAACGTTCCTCTGGTCCGAACCCTTCCAGTGAACCAAGTATTGTACTCCCTCTGGAAATTCTAGAATCCAGGACAAACTGCACCTCGTATTCCTGTTGACCTTGAATCATGATCGGACGTGGAGGAGAATTCTTTCTGGAAAAGCGAGGACTCTGAAACACTGGTTTCATAAGGACACATGGAAGACCGAAGGTATCTTCATAGAAGGTGGAAGACCTAGCTTGTAAGCCACAGGATTACCTCCTAAGTATAGTAAAGGGACCGAGGAACTTGGGACAAGCTTCATGGTAGGAACCTTCAAACGGATTATTCCGGACGAGAGCCATACCCTGTCTCTGGGGCGAACTCCGGTACTTGACGTCGAAGTCGATCAGCCTGGAGTTTCTGTCTCCCTGTAGCAAGCCTCAAATTCTCCTGAATCCTAGACCATAAGACCTTTAGGCGAGAGACGTGCTTGTCCACTGCGGCACCCCTGAGGAGAGAGAGGAGAAAGTGACCGAGATGGATGAAATCCAAAGTTTATAAAAAATGGAGATTCTGGGTAGAATCATTGCGAAGAGAGTTCAGAGCAACTCGGCCCATGGAAGAAGATCCACCCAGTCCTCCTGTGTATCAGTTATAAAACATCGAAGTATTGTTCCGTTTTGGTTGGCCCTCTCCGTTTGTCCATTGGTCTGTGATGGTACCCGAAGAAATGAAGCGAAATCCCCAACTTCTGGGAAAAGCACGCCAAAACCTCGACAACGAATTGAGACCCACGATCTGAGACAATGGTAGAAGGTACTCCGTGAAGACGAAAATCTCCTGAATGAAGACATCTGCCAGCTTGGGGGAATTTGGTAGCCCCTCAAAGGAACAAGGTGCGACTGTTTAGAAAAACGATCGATGACCACAGAATGGTATTCTTTCCTTTGGACTCTGGAGCTCTAAATAAAGTCCATAGAAATATGGTTCCAGGACGGTCTGGAATGGGTAACGAAGTAGAAGCCCAGCAGGTCTGACCCGAGGCACCTTGTTGCGAGCGCAAATATTACAACCTTTGACAAACTCCTCCACATCTTTAAGCCCTCTCAGGCCACCAGAGGTACGTTGAACCAGATCGTTGGTCTTCCGTATCCCTGGGTGTCCTGCTGATTTAGAGGAATGACACCACTCGAGAACCTTCTTGCGGTGTTGAGGTGCCGTGTAGAGTCTTCCCTCCGGAACCTTGTTCCTTCAGGAATCCGTGACTGTTCGGATTGAATTTTGCCCATGATATCAAACGAATTAGCGGAGGGATACAACTAGAAGGAATAATAGACTCCAGCTGCTCCTCAGATTGTCCTCCGCCAGGAACTGTCGTGATAGGGCGTCCGCCTTTAGATTCTTGGAGCCAGGATGAATGAAATGAGAAAATTAATCGTGAAAAAAACAACGCCAGCGGGCTGTCGAGCTTTCAAACCTGTGCCCTTTCTAGGTAGAGGAGATTCTTATGATCCGTCAAAATGGTAATGGGTGTCTCAGTCCCCTCTAAGAAATGTCTCCACTCCTCTAAAGCCAACTTGATCGCCAAAAGCTCCCTATTCCGACATCATAATTCCGTTCAGCGGACGAATTCTTTCTTCGAGAAAAAACGCACATGGATGCAGTCTGGCTAGGGAGAGTTCTCTGGGACAGAACAGCCCCAGCCCCAATGTCCGAAGCATCTACCGCCAAGGTAAATGGGAGTTTAGGATCTGGGTGGATGAGGATGGGAGCAGACACAAAAGCCCTTTTAGCCGATCAAACGCCTTTATGGCGGACTCCGACCAGATGTGGAAGGATCAGTACCCTTCTTGGTGAGGGCAGTTAGGAGATACGGTGGACGAAAAATTGCGGATGAAACGTCGATAATAGTTGCAAAACCTAAAAACGTTGCACGGCTCTAAGAGTAGTCGGACGAGGCCAGTCCAGAATAGCCTTAAGTTTCTCTGGATCCATATTGAAACCGGAATCCGAGATGACGTAACCACAAAAGGCAACAGATTTGAGTGGAACTGACATTTCTCCAGTTTCCAAAAAGATGATTCTCCCGAAGACGTAACAATACTTGTTGAACATGTTTATGTGTTCTTGAGTGGATTTAGAAAAAATGAGGATGTCATCCAAGTAACAATAAGAAATGAGTTCAGAATGTCCCGAAAGATCTCGTTGACAAAATCCTGGAAAACTGCTGGTGCGTTGCACAAACCGAACGGCATAACCAGATATCATAGTGGCCGTCATGAGTGTTAAAAGCAGTCTTCCACTCGTCCCCTCTCGTACCTTACTAATTG